>MU747404.1:121873-169162 GCA_026770625.1 Nicotiana glauca | reverse complement strand
GGGGGGGGGGGGGGGGGGGGGGGGGGGGGATAATTTGTGTGGTGACCATTTTTTCGCTTAAGTTATTTATGGAAGGACCTGATTCTTCTATGTGTTCCTTAACCTACGATGAAGAAATAATAAGTGCGGAAAGTAAAGAACACAAGTATTTTACGTGAAAAATACCTGGCTCAAAAGGTGAAAAAACTACGACCTACTTTCCAGTAGGATTTTCCCATCTCTCCACTAAAATCACTGAGCCAAAAGCTTCATTTACAAAATACTTTTGTAAACCTAGGATTAACTCTAATCCCGTTATAGCACACAACCTCAACTGTTGCGACAACTTCAAGTTAACTCTAACTTGAAAACTCTGAGTACCTAATACAATTGCTTCTAGATAAAGTTGAAAGGTACAATATGAAAACACCTACTACAATTGAACTAGAATAAAAGACAGACACCTGGAACTGGTTCTTCTCTGATTCAAGTAGCTTCAGGTTTGCACGCTTGAATCACACACAAATTGCTTACAAAATTGCCTTGCTATTTTGCTATCAATTCACGTTTAACTTCTGTTTATGTGTGTTACCTGTAAAAGATAACAACACTGATATTTATAGAGTTAGTAAATAGATATTGACTAGAATTCTGATGCTACTCTTCCTTGATGGAAGAGTTCTAGTAGATATCAACCTCTAACTCCTTCCCTTTCTTAAACCGTGTTCTCTTTGAGTAACGAGTCTTTCTCTTTATCCAACACGCAACCTTTTCGATTAGGATCAAGAGATATCACTTTTGTTAAGTTAGGTTTATCTCCTTCACGTGCATCTCACATGCTTGAGTTGATCACACTAGGATGGACCCGGTCCATATCTGAGTTCCTTTGTCAGTCTTCAAAACCTACCTTTTTGATGATGACAAACTCTGTAATTTTCATTCACATAGGCCCTGTCAGAACTCAGTTCATTCATCAATGCAAAGTTAGAAAATTTTCATTTATCATCAAGGACCAGGTTCATTATGTTATAAACATCACTTATTCAGAATATAAAGCATAATATCTTTTCCCCCTTTTGGCATCATAGAAAAGTTGCATAAACAAAGTGTTATCCCCAGAATTTTAAAAATTACTCATAGCCACTGGGGCAACTGCAAGTGCAATCATGGATTAATCATCAGTAATCAACCACACATATTCAAACTATTAAGGAAAGATAAACAGTCAACAAGAGCAAAAGCAACAAACTTCATTGATAGAGAATATGATTGTGTCACAATCTACAAAAAGAAACAAAAATAGTTAAAACATGATCAAAACAAGAAAAATCCCTAATCTAGGTCACTGAAAGGTCTGGACAAGATTCAGGAAATGAAGTCTAAGGCAATTCAGGCTTAAAAGAAATAGAGGGTTGGATTTTGGCTTGGAAGAGGTGCAACATCTCTTGAACAATGCCACCATTCTTCTCATTTTCCTTCGTGAGCTCAGTTCTGAGAGCATCTATCTCATATTCAGCCTGTGCCAAATGAGTCTTCAGCCTTGCTATCTCGGTATCCTTTTCCTCACTCTCCTGCAATATAGCTCTGACCTTGCTATTGATAGGTGTCTTTTTCGATGAACCATGTTCATTGGGAATGGCATTGACCTCATAATCACAATCAATTAGAGTATTGATTGCAAAATGGTATTTGCATGTGGCCATCTCCCACTTCTTCAGTGGTACCTTACAACGAGCAAGAACAGTAGTGAGAATAAAACATAAGGAGTGGCATGGGACTTGGAGCCATTGATAATCCTATCAAGCAGTTTGATCATGAATCCGGGCCAGTTGATTTGCCTCCCACTTTCAAGACACTCCATCAAAACCAAATCCATGTAGTTAGCAATGTGTCTTCTTTCCTGCCTAGGCAGCAAACACTTGTTGACAAATTCAAACGGGACTTTGTGCATGGCTTCATTTCACTCTTATACACGACTTTGGCCTCATTCACTTCTGTGACATCATAAAACTTCCTAGTAATGGCAAGGGCAGTAGGAAGGAGTCCAGACTTGGCCATTTTTGCCTTGTGTAGTCATATACCCTTCAGAAGGAATGTTAAGGATTTCACCCAGCCTTTTTGCATCAAAGGACACATGAACCCCTTTCACTTGGCTGGTAACTCTGCCATCCTTGACTTCTGCATTTTCTATAAACTCAATAATTTCATTCCTTGCTAGCCTGCCATCCAACTGGAGGACCATGTCCTTCCATCCCTGAATAGCTAGAGCATCAACCAGTCAAACTATCCTTGGTTGCTCCAAATCCTTCAAAAGTCTACCCTTTAAGATGGTTCGTTTGTCAAACTTGGCCATCTTGTCTTGTTCATTATCAGATTCACTCTCTTCTTCACCACTCCAATCTTCCTCCTTAGGGATTTTAACTTGCTTGGCTTTCACAGCAAACCTTGTCCTTTTAGCCAAAGAAGGTTCAACAATCTTAGAGACAGATGAAGACTTCTTGGAAGAAGTCTTGGTCTTCTTGGGCTTAGGGGTCGGAACCTCCACAGTTATATGTTCATCCTGACGGACCGAGTCCATCTCATCCACATTAATAGCCTTTGCAGTCTCTGTAACCTTAGCTTTCCTTTTGTCCATTCTTTTCTTATTGCTTTCCGCCATAGCCTTTTGTAACTCATCCTCACTCTGCTTCAACTTACTACTTGTGGGTCTTCCTATTGGTAGAGGAATATCAGCAGTTGTTGGAGAAGTAGCCTTCCTTTTCTTGGTACGTTTTGCAGTGCTAGGAGTTTTTGGTGCTGGAGTTCCCCTTTTCTTGGGGTTATAGCTTGCACCCACTTTCTTCAGAAGGTCCGTTAGGGTCTCCTCGATAGATGAACCAGGTTAATCTGCATGTGAAATGAGATTGACAAGCCCTTCAGCATCCTTCCCTGAGCCACTTCCCCCCTGTTTTCTTGCTACTCTCTACCACCTTTTCTATCTCAGCTCCACAGATAGGCAGTTTAACTGTTTTAGAGGTGGGTGAAGAATCAACCACTTTTTTTCCTTTTCCCCTCACATTACTGCCCACACCCTCACTCACTTTTTCTTTCTCTTTTTTATTTTTACCTCATCTCCTTCTTGACTCAGGTGTTTCCACATTCATAACATACCCAACCAAAACAAAACGATTGTCCAAATTTTCAACTAGAACAGAACGTGCCTCAAAAGGTGGATTTTGCGCTTTCTCAGAATCAGAAAACCCAGTTCCTTCCCCCTCACTCACAGACTTGAAGAAATCATCAGAATTTTTAGAATCTTGGGCTTGACTAGCCTTTAATTTTGCGTTTAGTTTCTTTGAAAGTGCACATGTAGCCACAGTTTTAAGAGCAAACATCTTCACTCGCCTTCTCCTAGATTGGGGGTTTGTGCTGGGTTGGGGAGTAGTGGAGGAATCGGAGGGGGTAGGTGCTGGAGGAGTGCCTGGGTTATCTTGGGGGTTGGTCATCTTTGCTAATTCTGGAAGAGAATTTTGAATCGAGTTTTGGAAGAGAAAAGAGTAGAGAACGAAAGAAAGTTGACAATTTTGAGAATTATGGGAGTGGCAGTGATGATGATAATGGTTTTTAAAGAGAGAGGGTTAATTAATGTCCAACGATAGCCTTTTGGAGTCAATTAGAAGTCCAATCACTCTGAAATTTCAGGTTGAACGGGCAGTTACACTTCCCTAGATTCTAGGCATTTTTATATGGTGAGGATTCTAATAGAGACAGAACTGGATCAAACTCAAAAGGATAGGTTTTTCTGAAGTTTTTAAGCATAGGTAGGACTCTGCTCATTAATTAAATATTAATATTTCTAATTGTGCAGAGCGTAGAAAACATACCTCGTTATTCAAATAAACAAGTACTGAAGAACCAGGTTTTTCACTAAGAATCCTCTTGATCATGCCTCAATTTACCACAATACAAATTTTTTTGTTAGAGATCAGTGAGTCATATCAACACATGGCACGAGAGTATACTATTTACAGTATGAAACCGAGCAAAGATTAATCTAGATGTTTACACAAGCACTATATTTTCTAACCAAAAAAAATTTGTTGTTTTTTTCGTTGTGCATTCTGAACTTGTTTCATTAGGTGATCTTAATCATTCCTAGTTCTAACCTGTTCCTTTCAAAGCTTTCCCTACTCAGTGCTTTGTAAAGATGTCAGCAATCTGCTTATCAGTAGCACAAAATTCTATGGTGATCAGTCCTTTCTCATAATTGTCCCTTAAGAAATGGTGTCTAACATCTATGTGCTTAGTTATCTTATGATGAACCAGATTCTTAGTCATACTAATAGCACTAGTGTTATCACAAAAGATAGGAATACAACCATCTTCAACACAGTAATTGAGCACAACAAGAAGCAACAATAACATACTCAATTTCAACAGTAGATAAGGCTACTAAATATTATTTTTAGTAGCCCATGACACAAGACATAAACCAAGGAAGTGTGCCATACCTGATGTGCTCTTCCTATACACAAGGAAACCTGCATAGTCAACATCAGCATATCCCATTAGATTAAAGTTACTACATTTTGGATACCAAAGACAAAGGTCAGTAGTGCCTTTAAAGTGTCTCAATATTCTCTTGACATCAGTCAAGTGGGATTCCTTTAGATTTGATTGAAATCGAGCACAAAGCCCTACACTGAAAATAATGTCAGGTCTGCTAGCAGTAAGATATAAAAGTGAACCAATCATACCCCTGTACAACTTTTGATCAACAGATGAGCCAGGTTCATCTATGTCCAATTTTGTGGTTGTTGCAATAGGAGTGTCTATTTCCATTGATTCTTTCATTTTAAACTTTTTAATCAACTCTTTTGTATATTTCTGCTGATGGATCATGGTTCCATTTGAGTTCTATTTAATTTGTAAGCCTAAGAAGAAATTAAGCTTACCCATCATACTCATTTCAAATTCACTCCCCATAAGTTTAGCAAATTCCTTACTCAGTTTCAGTGGTTGCACCAAAGATTATGTCATCAACATATATTTGTACTACAACAAGATCCTTACCTTTTTCCCTCAAAAATAGAGTGCTATCAATTTTACCTCTCTTGTAGCCATGTTCAAGCAGTAATTTGGATAGTCATTAGTACTATGCTCTAGGAGCCTGCTTGAGTCCATAAAGTGCTTTGTCTAGTTTGTATACATGATCCGGACATTCCTTGCTTTCAAACTTTGGAGGTTGTTTGACAAACACTTCTTCCTTTAAGTAACCATTAGGCAGGCCTCTTGACATCCATCAAGTGAAGAGTAAATTCCATGTATGCAGCAAAGGCTTATTGCTTGCAACCTTGCAATTGGAGCAAAGGTCTCATTATAGTCTATCCCCTCTTCTGGGCTAAAACCTTGAACCACTAACCTTGCCTTGTTCCTTGTAACAGTTCCATCTTCATCAAGTTTATTTCTGAAGACCCATTTAGTGCCAATTACTAATATGTCCTTAGGTCTTGGAACCAGATGCCAAACTTGACTCCTTTCAAACTGATTGAGTTCATTTTGTATTGCATTTACCCAGTTCTGCATCCTGCAAAGTCTCAACAACATTTTTAGGTTCAAGAAGAGATAGGAAACCATCAAAAGCACAAGGATTCTTTAATTGAGATCTAGTTTTGATTCCAGAAGTTGAGTCAATAATTATGTTCTCAATAGGATGAGAACTTTGATACTTGTAAGGTTTCACAACCAACTAGTTTTTGCTTGATGCTTCTCCTATGTTTTGTTGCTGAGGGACATGCTCATGGACATGTTCCATTTGAGAATTAGATTTAGTTCTTCTTTGTTCAGTTCCCCATATCAGGTTGTCCTGGATGGAAAAACCTGTTTCTTCATCTGGTACAACTTCAACTTGGGCTGTAACTTCATTTAAACCTTTTACGAGCCCAATAGCTTCATCTTCATGTTCCCTCTCTCATAAAGAATGTTAGTTTTATCAAAAACTACACGTACACTTTCTTCTACACACATATTTCTTTTATTGTACACTTTATAAGCTTTTCTATGTGAAAAATATCCCAAGAATACATCCTCATCACTTCTGGGATCAAACTTACCTAGGGAGTCCTCTCCATTGTTGTGCACAAAACACTTGCATCCAAATGCCCTAAGATTGGATATATTTGGTTTTCTCCCTTTAAGTAACTCATAGGGAGTCTTCTCTACAAGAGGTCTAGTCATGCACCTATTAATGATATAACATGCAATGTTTACAGCTTCTGCCCAGAAGTTATGGGCCAGTTTACTAGAAAGAAGCATAGTCCTAGCCATATCTTCAAGTGTCCTGTTATTTCTTTCAACTACTCCATTTTGTTGTAAAGTCCTAGGGGTAGAAAAATTATGATCTATGCCATGCTCATCATAAAATTCAGCAAACTTGGCATTTTCAAATTCAGTTCCATGATCAGACCTAATTGATGCAAGTTGATTACCTAGTTGTTTATGAGCTTTTCTAACAAAAGAAGTAAATATGTCAAATGCTTCATCCTTAGAAGTTAAAAATAATGTCCAAGTAAACCTAGAGTAATCATCAATAAGCACGATCACATATTTTTTACCACATTTGCTTAATGTTTTCATTGGACCACCGAGATCCATATGAACCAGTTCCATCGACCTGGTCGTACTTACCGCTTTCTTGCATTTAAAAGAGGATCTTACCGGCTTCCCCCTTGCACAAGCCTCACAAACTTTGTCTTCCTTGAACTTAATGTTAGGCAACCCGATCACCAGGTCCTTGGAAACTAATTTGTTGAGTTGACTTAGATTTGCATGTCCAAGCCTTTTGTGCCAGAGGAGGAGATCATCGTCCAACACACTTAAGCAAGTGAGTTCATTTTCTGAAAGAGTGGATAGATCTACAATGTATATATTGTTTACTCTTTTTCCTTGTAAAACAATCTTGTTAGTGGTAAGATTTATCACAAAATATTTGGTGGAGGTGAATGCTACCAAGTTACCTCTATCACACATTTGTGATACCCTGATTGGGCTATATTTCAAGCCATCTATCAGGTAGACATTCTCATTGGAGTATGAGTCTGTCTTACCTACCTTTTCAACCCCAATGATCTCAAATTTCTTATTATTTCCAAAGGAGACATTACCTCCTTTTAGTTTCTCAAGCGAAAGGAACTGGTTCTTGCTTCCAATCATATGCTTTGAGCAGCCACTATCCGTGTACCATATTTGGCTGCTCCATTTTACTTGGACCTGCAAAAAGAAATCAGGGGTTAGTCTTAGGAACCCAAACTATTTTAGTTCTCTTTGCTATAAGCAAAAGGGGGAATTAAATTACTTTTAGCCCATCCTGACAACCTATTTTTCCATTGAACAAAAGTTTTGTTCTATTGGCTGGCCTTTTCTTTTGTAGTGCACTCACTTTTGTAGTGACCAGTCTTACCACAGTGTGTGTAGATTTTGTTCTTATAAAGTGTGATATACTTGCTTTCGGGGCCCCACTTAGGTGCAGGGGTCCCATAGCCAAGTCCTCTCCTATTGCTACTATGGTGTTCTTGTGGCCATGATAGAGTATCAGATGACTTATTCCATTTACAAGTTCTGTCTAGTTCATGCTTAACCTTGCTTAGATCTTCTTTTAGGACTCTTACCCGCTCGTCCTTTTTATACAACTCATCCTTCATTTTTCCTAGATTTTCTTCTGAGGTGAGATGTATTTGATCAGCTTTCTTTTTACCTGTTCCTAGTTTCAGCTTTAAATTTTCACATCTAAGCTCTAGCACAAGGTGTCAAGTTCAAGAACCTGGTTCTTCAACTCAGCATTTTTACTATCACTTTCACTAGCCCTGAGTTCCAGATTTTTGCACTTAGCTTTCAAGACTACACATTCCTTAGACAACTGTTCCTTCTCATTATTTATGACCTCAGATTCATCAATAAAATCTAGCAGTAACTCAGATAGATTTTCTTTGGATAAAAATTTAATCTTGTCTTTGAGATGAATACACTTACCTCTGATCCCTCATCGGATTCTCAAATGGCCATCAATGTTTGTTCATCTCTATCTTCAGTTTCTGAATCCTAATCTGAGCTCTCTTCCCAAGTAGAAACCATAGCCTTTGTTGATCCATTGTTCTTCTTGGGAAGAACTTGTTTCTTCTTCATGCTTCATTGTTCAGCCCTTTCTTTCTTCCATTCAATTTCCCACTAAGGATAATATTTGATCATGTGTCCAGTCTTACCACATTTGTAGCACCCTCGTTGGTCTGCTTTTCAGGGACCCTTGGTTTATTGAAGGTTGCACCTCTTGAAGACCCCTTTCCTCTCATTAGATACTTCTTGAAATCCCTCATGATCATATCTATTTCATCTTCCTCTAGATCTGCACCTTTAGCTATTCTGAGGGCCAGACCATTTTCCTTCTTGGGTGCATCTATCTTCATGGTTTGCTTTCTAAATTCATAGGCAATGAGATTTCCAATTAGATCGTCCAAATTTAGAGTGGCAATGTTCTTTGATTCCTGAATAGCAGTAATTTTGCTTTCCTAAGTAACTAGCAAAACCCTTGTCAAAATTTTCTCAACCTTGTCTTCTTCAAGGATAATCCTTCCAAGAGACTTAAGTTCATTTGTTAGTGTTGTGAACCTTGTATACATTTCTTGGATGGTTTCTCCTTCCTTCATGGTAAAATTCTCATATTGAGAATACAATAATGTTCCTCTTGATCTCTTTACTTGAGGAGTTCCTTCGTGAGCCACTTGCAAAGTTTCCCAAATTTTCTTAGCAGTAGTACAACTTTGAATTCTGCCGTACTCATCTGGACCAAGTCCACACACAAGCTATTTCTTGGCCTTAGCATTCTTTTCCCATTTCTTCAATTCCTCAATAGTGCAGTCAGCTCTAGTCTTTGGCATATCCACTCATTCAACATTCTTCTTCATGGTAGCTAGGAGACCATCAGTAATAATGTCCCAGAGTTCATAGTGCTCTCCGATGATGTGATCTCTCATCTTGTTTTTCCACCAGGAGTAGTACTGGCCATTAAAGAGTTGAGGCCTAGCAGTGGATTGTCCTTCGTAGTTTCCAGGTGGTGCACTCATCTTGATGTGTTCCTAAGGTATTAGCCCCTTCAAGGATAACCCTCTCTGATACCAATTGATGTTTTATACTTTAATACCACACAAGAGGAGGGAGGGGGAAGAGGAGATTTGTGTAGTGACCAAGTTTTCTCTTAAGTTGTTTATGGAAGGAAATAGTTCTTCTATGCGTTCCTTAACCTACTATTGAAGAAATAATAAGTGCGGAAAGTAAGAACACAAGTATTTTACGTGAAAAACACCTGGCTCAAAAGGTGAAAAAACCACGACCTACTTTCTAGTAGAATTTTCCCAATCTCTTCACTAAACGTACTGAGCCAAAAACTGCATTTACAAAACATTTTTTTAAACATAGGATTAACTCTATTCCCATTGTAGCACACATCCTCAACTGTTGCAACAGCTTCAAGTTGACTCTAACTTGAAAACTCTGAGTACCTAATACAATTGCTGCTAGTTAAAGATGAAAGGTACAATATGAAAACACCTACTACAATTGAACTAGAATAAAAGACATACACTTGGAACTAGTTCTTCTATCTGGTTCAAGTAGCTTCAGGTTTGCACGCTTGAATCACATACAAATTGCTTGCAAAATTGCCTTACTATTTTGCTCTCAACTCACGTTTAACTTCTGTTTATGCGTGTTACCTATAAAATAGAACAACACTGATATTTATGGAGTTAGTAAATAGAGATTGACTAGAATTCTGATGCTACTCTTACTTGATGGAAGAGTTCTAGTTGATCTCAACCTGTAACTCCTTCCCTTTCTTTAACCGTTTTCTCTTTGAGTAAGGAGTCTTTTTCCTTATCCAATATACAACCTTTTCGATCAAGATCAGGAGGTATCTCTTCTTTTAAGTTAGATTTATCTCCTTCACGCGCATCTCACATGCTTGAGTTGACCATATATGTGATTCACTAGGATGGACCTGGTCCACGTTTGAGTTCCTTTTTCAGTCTTCAAAATTCACCTTTACTTGGACCAACAAGAGTCATGTTTAGGGGGAAAACTTTACGGGACAACTGCTACTATGTCACTTGTGTTTTCCTCTTCGTGAGGTTGTTCTCTAGATATTTTATACTCTATTTTATATAGTGGATTGCTCATCTCCACTGTAGATATAGGTTAGTTGACCGAACCACGTTATATGTTTGTGTCTCTTCTGGTATATTTCTCTTTGCTGTATTATTTATCGTTGTTCAAGGTTTTTTTTGCTAGCTTCTCTATGACACCTGATGTTTCGGTCCTAATAAGTGGTATCAGAGCGAGGTTCAAGACATGTTCATCTTGATAGGTTCAGTTCTAGTCGATAATCATGATTTTTGTCTGATAAATTGACCTGTGTGCTATGCACGTTGAGACAAACTTTGTAATGGAGATGCGACCTGATGAAGGATATGTAAAGAAGGTGGATCAAGTTTATTTTGTTCTAAAATTTAGGTCAAGGGGGAGAATTGTTAGGTGTTTGTCCAGATTTTCTTACCATAATTGGTTTTCCTATCTCATGAAGGAAAGGGCAACATATTTACCATAATTGGGTTGTTCTTTTCCTATAGGAAAAATATAATTCTTTCATATTTGGCTAGTCACTTTTCTTATAGGAAATGGTTTGGAGTTCTATAAATTGAAGATCTGTCATTCTCATTCAGTAGCATCCACAATGTAGCCATATGGGATTTGAGAGTCGTGTTTAGAGGGAGAACTTTATGGGACAAGTGTGAGCATGTCACTTGTGTTTACCTCTTCGTGAGGTTGTTATCTCGATATTTCTACTCTCTTTTATATAGTGGATTGCTCATCTCTGCCGTGGATGTAGGTCAGTTGACCGAACCACGTTATATGTTTGTGTCTCTTTTGGTACATTTCTCTTTGTTGTATGATTTATCGTAGTTCAAGATTTGCTTTGCTCTTCTGCATCACACCTGATTTTTTCGGTCCTAACATTCATAACCACACTAACTATCCTGATAATAATTGAAAGTATTAAAATACAGATTATAGAAGAACAGAGAGAAAAATACTTCTGATCCGCACTCCAGAGTGTTCTGTAGCCTTTTGCCTCTCTAATAGTGTCTTTCTCTCTAAAAACGTCCTCTCTTATGATGTCTAACCCCAAAAAACTAACTTTAAGGGATATTTATAGGGTAGGGGATGAATTCTATATGTCCAAAACTAATGAGGAATTAAAATTTGCTCGGATGGCATCATCGGCGTAACCCACTGTCTATGGCGCCAATGACAATGCCCTGGACATTGCCTTGCACTTTCTATGGCACTGACTTTTCGTTGCCTTGCGCGTCATCTTTTATTGCTCCATTTTGTAGCTCTGAGGTACCATTTCGTGCAACTTTTCCCCAATTCATGTCCAAGCATTCCTACACATGAAATAATATCTATTAAGCACAATTATCGCACAAATTAGCATCCAAACAACAAGCAAGTAGGATAAATGACGTCAAAATATATGAAACTATCGCACGACATCATAAAGCTTAATTACTAATAGTTGATACATGATCATGTTAATCAGTTTCTTTCCTGCAGATGTTTCATGTGATTAATTAGTTGCAGTATCAAATAACACTATGCCACTGTACCTTCCGATTTATTTTCTCTTTATTAAATGATAAGTTTCTCCATAATTGTGATTTGCATCTTGGATCAACTTGATAATTACTCATTACACTAGGTAGCTAGCTAGGTAACCTTGGTCTAAAACACTAATTAATTATATGGAATAACGATACCTTATTTTTAAAATATTGGATTTGCTCGTTCCTATACATGAAAAGGATATGTTTGCCCACTGATTTCATTCGATATTTGTTTATGTTTATATATATACATCTTGAAGATTCTTATATTAAGCCTGACCGAGTTTTACACCGAATTATATTAATTTAATATAATTATTTATTTAATAAATTGAAATTACATATTAATTTAGACTGCTAAGTAGTTCCTCTATTTTCATTCAGTAATTCTTATTCGTCTTCGTTATATCCAATAAATACTTTCTACCCAGAAGTACATAGAGGCGTATCCAGGGATGAATTATTTATAGTCGCTTGAATCTATTGTTTTCACTTCTGAACTATGAATATGCAAAACAAGATTAAAATATATACCTTGTTTACCTCGAAATACGAGGAACAATTAAACTTGTAATGTGGTTATAAGGATACGTGATCTGACTCAGCGCCAACTGATAAATAACTAGACAAATAAATGAATTAAATGATTAAGATGAATCAAACCAGTTTAGTTGCAAGCTATCGTCCTTGATTGAAACAGGCTCGAAACCAAGCGTTAAGAACAATAGGAATAATAGTAAGTTATCAGCAAGTAAAAGAGCAGTGTATTATTATTTCTTAGTCAATCCGCCCTTACAAATGAAATGAATTGGGTTCCTCTTTATATATAGAGGAATCCTAAATGAGGTATAACTCTAATTTCGGAAGTAAAATCCATGATTGGTATCAATAACCGTCAGCGTTTCTGTCGGTTCCGAGATGCACGACACGATCCTTGACCAATCACAAATATCTTTCCTCTTTCCCTTACTAATCTATCCCCGATGTTACTCTAAGTCTATCTCCCCTGGCTTCGATCGATACCAACCTCGATCTCGAAAGAGACTTTGATCTCAAACTCGATGCCTTAGCTCTTCGATGCAACGTCCTTGTTTCGATCAAATAGTGAAATCGGGTATCCCCAATTTCTACCGTATACATACATATAATAAGATTGCGACATAAAATTATCTCATTGTAACATATAAGTTATGAGTTCAAGCCGTGAAAGTAGTCATTATAATGTTTGCATTAGGATAGATTGTATACATTACACCACCTTAAAGTGTGACCCTTCTTTAAATCTTGCATGAACGCAAAATACATTGTGCACCAAAATACCCTTTGTAATAATGCTGCACCTACTGAATTTTAAATTTAAATGTTAAATTCGCCATATATCAAATAAGAATGGGCAGATTAATTTATCTCTTTTCTTTGGTACTTTGACTGGTTAACTGCCACATTTTTTATTCCCATGTTGTGTCTTTTCCACTTATCTTTCCTTTGTCACTGCACAAGTAGACTAATCTTTAGTATCTTGATTTGTTAGAAAGGAAAGTACAATGTATCTGAGTAAATGCTAGTGAAGAAACAAGAAGAAGACTTGACATTTGATAATAACTCACATGACTACGTGAAAATAACTAGTTGTACAGCAAAAAATAGTGATGACACCACCTTTGATAAATAGTTGATGAGACTGTTTTCAAGAATATAGTTCAATCAAATATTGCCACACATTTTCAATGATGAAATTCATAAGGAAAAAAAAAAGTCTAATCAAAATATGTCTATTTTGACAGACCCCATCTAATAATAGTAATATTTTATTTCTTCTAAAGAATTTTACTTCCTTAAGCAACAGATATTCAGTCAATATATGAGTCAAAGATCTTAAGAGTATTACAAAAGCCCAAGGTGGATTCTAACCGAGCTAGACAGATTAAGGGTAAGCTAAGATTAAAAAAAAAAAAATTAATAACTTTATTGTATTAGTGGAAAATAAAGTTTCCACGTGGATTATATCATGATGACCGGGGTTGTAGGAGTTATTATGACAAAGAAGAATGACGTGCTCAGAAGGTTTCGACAACACCCTCGGGGTTGTTCGCATATGTACCGTGTCTATTAGCTTCGTGGTTGAACATAATAATAGCCATGGGACTGATGATTAAAGTTATTAATAGTTGCGAATATGAAAAGGTTCAATCAATCCAAGATTATACGCGATTTGCTATCATTATCTCAACCGTTACAAATTAATTACATAACGGGCAATTAATACAACAAAAGACTGTAACAGGGCATGCGCTAAACAAGGCAAACAGTTACGAGTAATAATACTATTTAAACCTCCCTTCCATAACTCGTATCCCCGATCGAAAATTTCATCAAGTCACATTGTCAATCATAGAAGTCTCTTACAATTAGAAGATTATCTCTTTCTTTCCCGAAAAAGGTTCCAATCATCAATAAGATTTCTATTCCCTTATTCTCTCAGTTTATTTCTTTATGGTTATTATTCCTTTTTTTATTCCAACACTCTCAAATGTCACATATATTATACACATATAATGCTAAAAAAGACAACTAATTAAACATATTTGTTGAGTCAGAATTTGGAGTTTATTTCAACACTGAGAGGATACGATTCTACTGTTTTTCCTATTTAATTTATCTGAACTTCAAGCCATCATAGATATCCTAACATATTGTATTTAAAAGACATGTATTAACAAAGGGCCACATGTATTAATAGCAAAATGACAAAATCTTATCGAAAAGTGAATTTTGAAAAACCATACAACCAACCTATAGTATAGTTGCAGTGAAGAATATTGAGAACTTAAAAAAAAATAGCTAATTCTTGATCACGTTTCTACTTATAAAAATGAAAATCAATGAGAAGATTGTATATATCCACTAACTTAGCTTATTATATACATTTAAAGAGAGAAATTAAAGCTGGCTTAGCTAAAGAATCATTGCACTTGGACATATTAAAGTAGATTTTTTATTGTTAAAGCAAGTAAGGGGAATATAGTTGTGGAATTATGTGTCTTCTACTTCTAGAAAGATACTAGCAAATGAATATCTTACTCCCCTAAAGGAGACTAGAAGGAAAAAGGCACGTCAAGCTAGCAACAAATGAAAATACTCCATTTGTTTCTGATGAATAAAAAAAAAATCTCACATCGGATCGGCATGAGATCCCTAATCTATTTTTAATGCTTGGGCTATCCTCTTTCTTTCGAGCTAACTTTTGAGGTGCGAGTTAGGTCCAAGGCTTATTAATATAGTATTAAAGCCAAGCCTATGGTCAATATAGGTCCCTAGATAGGGGGCGAATGCCCCCGGACCAATTGAAGAGGGAATGGAAATACCCCCGATCCATAATTGTGTATGCTCCAGACCTGACAGTGGAACTCCGAAGAAAGAATGTCCGGATCTGAACGTGGGGGTGGGGTGCCGGTAATGAATGAAATGAGTCCCATATCGAATCAAGATGAGATCCCCAATGGGCTATCCTCTTCCCTTCAAGCTAGCTTTTGGGGGCAGTGAGTAGGGGTGTTCATAGTTCGGTTTGGACCGGTTTTTCCCAAAAAGAAACCAAACCAAGTAAGTCGGTTTTTCAAATATTAGAACCAAACCAAACCAATTAAGTCGGTTTTTCTCGATTCGGTTTATGTCGGTTTTTCGATTTTTTTCGGTTATTTGTCGGTTTTTTTAAATGTAAGACATACACTACCAAACACATATTCCGGCGATCACATTTTCAATGTAACACTATCAAATCAATTGCCCTTTGAGAAATCTATTATTTACCAAGATATATTGATGATAATTGAATCAAATAGTGATGAATAATTTAAGGACTCAATTAAAAATATGTTATGTTTAACACGAAATGGATTCTTACACTAAATAAAAGAAAACTACCAATCAAATTATAAGAACTATATTAAAAGTGCAAACTATTGACATTTACCATAATTTTTTTGAAACTTTGTATAACAATATACATATATATAGTTGTAATAATAAATTTAAAATAGCTACTCCTATAGTCGGTATGGTTCGGTTTTTTTCGGATTAAAACCAAAACCAAACCAAATTTGATCGATTTTTAAAATTCAAAACCAAAACCAAACCAAACCAAAAAGTATCGATTTTTTTGGTCGGTTTAGTTTGGTTTTCGGTTTGGTTCGATTTTTCGGATTTTTATGAATACTCCTAGCAGTGAGTTAGGTTCAAAGCTCATTTTAACATTTTCATTTTGTATCATAGTATTATTTATTTATTTATTTATTAGTTTATTAAAAAAGAGTCACATGTTATATTTTGAAACAATTTAATTGTATGCTTAATGCAATGCCACATAAATTGAAATCGAGGAAATAAAAGAAAAGAAAAAAAGAAAGAAAAAGGTTATCTATCTCTTGACACTTGTCATACCAAATAAAATCCAGTTTCTTCCAAGACCAAAACTCCACAAAAAGCAAAAGCCATAAACTCCTCTACGAATGCTTTACCATTGATAAATAGGGTGAATAGGTCTTACATTTTTTGGTTGGCACCGATTTTACAAAGACGTCGACGTCTCTTTTTGGTTCATTCCCTTCTCATTTTTTCTACTGTTCAACTTAAATTACAATTTGTGTTAAAATAGTCGAAGAATCCTTATCAATTGGTATAAGGTGTCATTTTTCATACATCTGTTTTGGTCAAAGGATCTCTCTTTTCTTGGAGCCATTGGTCTTATTTTATGATTTTACACTTCATTTATTATGGAATCTATATAGTTAATGGAGTCTTACTAAGATATCGATTATACATATTAATTCACTTTGTGATAAAATTTTGTTGTGCGTGCGAACAAGTTTAACATTAGAAGTGTCATGGGCGGCTTTCCAGCCATGCCCCATGACCCTTTGGCCGTGCTCCGTGGCGTCCTAGCAAGCCTCCCAATGTCTAGCGCCTCGGATGACCCCGTGGTCTTGGCCGCGCCAAGTAACAAGCACGCATGTACCTCTGTCACCCCACCGGTATCCCTCGCCAGCACCCAGCCGCAGGCCGATGCCAACAGCGTCGCGCGCGCAAACAATGCCGCACGCAAACCGTGATGCCAAAAACAATGCTGCCGACAACGGACCTGTTGCTGCCTTATAGAAAACTAAGTCTTTTTTATTATAAATATAGAGTAGTTTTATTTCAAATACTTCCATTATGTTTCTCTAGCTTAGTCAAGTCTAGTCTTGTAGCTTTGGATTATTTTTTTTAAGTATTATTGGGGGGATCAAACAATCAAACTTTCAATCAAGCAAACAATTCTCTGTACTGGTGTCTCTCTCCCTCAACACCGTGTTGCTTTTTCTGTAATAGCTTTCATTAATGCAATCAAGCTTTCTTCTTTCATTCTCAATTCTCATTTGTGTCCTCTCAATTGCTCTTGACTTTGGTTTTTCCGTACGACACTGACAATCTCGTCTAGCGTATGGAGGGGGCCTCAGTTGGCGGATAATAACTGCCCTGACATCAGTTGCGTAGCCTTACATCGTCCTTCCAAGGAATCTCAAGAAGGCACCGCATAACAGAATTATGAGAAATAGAAGTTACATATGAGGACAACAACATATATAATTAGATGGTATAAATCCTTTTAAAAATAATTATGCGTACTTGACCCAAAACAGACAATATTATATCACGTAAAAGTCACTTTGAACTAATTTAATCGAACAAAACCAACAAAAGCTGACATGACAAGTTTACTCATAAAAACTTTTTGTTCTACTAATTTAAGAATCATATGAAGTCTTGTTCACTAATCATGTTTATTTTCAATTATATCACTTTATTACTTGTTCTTCAATAGTTTTCAAAATTGCTGTCCACCACTGTAACAACTCGGCCGGTCGTTTCAAGAGTTATAGCTATGTTTTCCCATTTCTACTCCCTTTTATGTCCTTCAGCTATATTATGATATGTTGGATTAGTTGGTTCAAGTCTGGAGTGGATTCGGAGAGAATTTGAGAAACTTAGTCTATTTTGGGAAGGCTTAAGTTTGGTGAGTTAATCGGATATTGACTTATGTGCAAACGATCTCGGATGTAAATTCTGATGGTTTTGTTACCTCCGTTAGGTGATTTTGGACTTAGGAGCTGGGCTGAAATGTGATTTGGAGGTCCGTGGTAGAATTAGGCTTGAATTGGCGAAGTTGGAAATTTGACGACTTTGGTCGGCAATGAAAATTTTGATAACGGGGTCGGAATGAAATTCCGAAAGTTGGAGTAGGTCCATAGTGTCATTTGTGACGTGTTACAGAATTTCAGGTCATTCGGAAGTGATTTGATAGGTTTCGGAGTCGTTTACGAAAATTAAAAGTTTAGAAGCTCTTAAGCTTCTATCCGATGGTGATTTGATGTTTTGATGTTGTTTTGAGTGTTTCGAAGGTTCAACTAAGTTTGCATATTTATATATGCCTTGTTTGTATATTTGGTAGAGGTCCCGAGGGCCTCGAGTTAATTTCGGGTGGTTGACGGAACAAGGTTAGAATTTGTGGAATGCTGAAGATTGAACCCAGTTGTCATAACTGCACCTGCGGAGTAAGGACCACATGCGCGAGCCCGCATAAACGGAGAAAGGGCTGCAGATGCAGCCAAGGCTGAGAAGGGCAGGAACCACATGTGCGATTAGTGGAGCGCAATGGACCACAAAAGCGAATTCTAAGGATTTAAGTGAGAACCGCACCTGCGACGGATTTTCCGCAGGTGCGGAGTCGTAGAAGTGACATTAGGATCGCAATGTGGATGTTCTGGGCAGAATGTATAAAAGGTGGACTTCACGAATTTTGGGTTATTTTCCACCATTTTTAGTTGGTATTTGAGCTTCTCAGAGCAATTTTGAGGAGGAATTCAGGGGTTTATCGGCAAGGAGAGTGGATTTAGCCCTAATACTCGTATATGTAAGGATTTTCCATTGATTAATCATGTAACTAGTGACGATTAGGGGTAAAAATGAGGGGTTAGGACTTCTAAATTAGAGATTTTGATTTGGGAATTTGAGGGACAATTTGATGTCCGATTTTGATGAATTTGGTATGGATAAACTCGTGAGTGAAAGGGCTTTCTAATTTTATGATTTTTGTCGGATTTCGAGATGTGGGCCGAGGGTGGGGAGGAGGGTTGGGTGAATTTCGGGATTTTAGTCAATATTAATAGTTTTTCTTGTGGAATTGGTTCCTTGGCCTATATTGACTGCATTGTATTGCTTTTGGTTAGATTCGGGACGTTTGGATACCAATTCCTGAGGCAAGGGCGTAACGGAGTAGGATTTTGGCTTGGCTTGAGGTAAGTAATGCTTACAAACATGGTTCTGAGGGTTCGAAACCCCGAACTATGTGCTATATGATAAGTATTGAGGTGACGTATATGCCAAGTGACGGACGTGCAGGCGTGCACCGTGAGAACTATGGCCTGGTTCATTCCATGGCACTGCTTAGTGACTCTTTCTTGTTGATATCCGTGTTTCTATCACGTGATTAAGTAAATTAGCTATAAATCATGCTAGATATCATGTTAGGGCTTCACGCCAATATTGTTGAGACCCGAGTGGTCGTTTATTGCTGCCATCTCATTAGTTTTATTTATATTTTGTACTCAGTCTTATTCATGCATATCATATCATGTATAAGTCTTAGTTGTTATTATTTGGCATATCATATCATTATTTTGGGCTAGTTTCATGGCATTGTGAGCGCGTGTGTGAGAGACTGGAGAGCGATGACTGAGTGAGGGCGAGAACTTGATTATGAGTGACAGTTACGGGATCGGGCTGCACACCGTAGCAATTATATTGATGATTATGATAGCATTTGGGCTGTAGGAGCCCCCCTGGAGTCTGTAACACACCCCTAGTGAGCGCAATTAATATTATTGAGGGATGGATCTTCCCTGAACACAGATCTTGTCCGAAGTATTAATACCTGGAGATGGATCTTCTCCATAGTGCCGGAATGGCCTTCCTCGGTATTGAGTGACTGTTGTCAGTGATGTGTATATATTTCAGGATGGATCTTTCCTGCCCGGATGGCCATATACGGTACCGAGAGGTTGAGCACTCGAGAGTGGAGGTACATGGTACATTTTTATGCATTCTGTGAATTGGCACGTAGAGAGTAGCTTAGCTTTACACTTCACATTGTTCAGATTTGTATTTACTTTACCGTTGAGCTGAATACTTGAATTGCAAGCATGCCTACTTTACTGTACAGTTTAATTATGTTTACCTGTTGAGGTTTAGTTCGTCACTACCTATTTTCGCGCCCCCTTTTTTTCGCAAAATCGGGTTTATGACATTTGGGAGGACAACTCGTTCCTTTTTGGGATTAGGTTTTAATTGAAGAGTCGCCACCTAATGATTAAAGTGCATTAGGACACTAAGAGGTGTTTGATTTAGAAACCAGAGATTTGGGTAATGGCTAGAAATTATCTTGAGGGGAAGGTGTTAGGCACCCCTCAAGATCTACTAGTGTGGTTCCCAGCCATGCTACAATTCTGATTTTAAGTAACAAATAAGTGAATAAAGGTTTCCAATATGAGGGATTGTCACATTATGGATGCAAATAAATTAAAGTTTTGAAGAAACAAAGAAAGCTGGAAATTTGAGGACATAGTTTAAAAATTCTGAAAATAAACAAATAAAGGGATTGGGGGGGGGGGTCCTAGGTTTACAAATAATATGGATCACATCAATGCAATACCCGGTAATCACTCCTCAGAAGAGGGGTTACACGTGGTATTAGCGCACCGATCATCATATCCATATCTACCCTTTCCCACCCTGTTGAGGTATTGAATGCAGAATGGTTTCGTTACTTATTGCATGCTAGTACCTGCCCCAATCCTATCAGCCCCGGAGGCATTTGGGACTACTAGTCCTAAAGGGAAGGGAGATTTGGGCTTTTTATGGTTTCAAAAGGATAAATTTCTAAGGCGTCAAGCAAAACACGTAAAGCAGATAGGGGAAACACATAACAATTAAAAGGCTCAAACATGCCTCATCACTTAAAGACATATTGTTTAGCATGTCTTGCATGTACTGAGTATGGTCTGAATTAAACTTAAATGGAGGAAGCAGACTGGTTTATTACACATTTCAGATAAGAAATCGGAATCAGACCTGCCTACTGGTTGGAATTAACGAAGCATGATTCATTAGCTAATTCACCCTATAGCTTGCCTAAGTGAGACCTATAGGCATGATATGTAATAATACGAGAGAGGGATATACTGATTCCAGAAGAAGACTTATTAACTCCATGAACATAAGTTCTGCAAACATATAAGCAATGTTGTTACTGATTTTAAACTCATAAGCAAATGGTCGGTTCAGATTAGTCGATTACTCCTATAGACATGCTTTCTAAGTGTTATTGATTTTAGAACGCTTATTGTCGAAATAAAAGCGTAGAAAGTCCTATAGGCATGGTATCTAGAATGATGTTTGTTATTTAAACCTATAAGTATGTTTGCCCAGTGATAGATGCATATGCAGAATTCAGGAAACTCTATAAACATGTTCGCTTCTTGATAGGCAGAAATGCAGAACCTATAGACATGGTATCTATGTATGAAATGCAGAACCTATAAACAGGATGTCTTCATGAAATGCAGAACATGCAGGCATGGTTTCTATATGAAAAATGCAGAAGTGCAGAACTTGTAAACATGATTTCTCTATGAAAAATGCAGAAGTGAGAACAAGACATGATTGTAGAAGTAAATACCTATGAACATGATATCTACCCTTATGCAT
The DNA here is from genome assembly GCA_026770625.1 of Nicotiana glauca. NCBI lineage: Eukaryota > Viridiplantae > Streptophyta > Magnoliopsida > Solanales > Solanaceae > Nicotiana > Nicotiana glauca. The sequence continues at coordinate 147,692 of MU747404.1, read as the reverse complement.
ACATGAGTGACCCTCCCCTTTTCACTAAAATCCCATAAGTTATTACAAATTATTACAGCCCAGAATGAGTAAAATAAAATTACATCAGAAAGTAAAAAAATCCCAACCAAGGAGAGCCTGATTCAGACTTTTGTCCGAAGCATGAAGTAAACCAACTCCAAAGATCAAATTCCAAACCCTTTCTCTTATTTGGGATGTGTCAAAGTTCCCTAAAAGTCTCAATTGGACTCCGAGAAGTGCTTACACCCCAAATATATTGCAGAGTTGGGTTAAGTTCAGTGTGGAAGGGCCAACCCTTAAATGTCCAAGTTCAGAGGGAGCTCAAGATCCCAAAGCAAGGCTCATAGGAGGGAGAAGAACTTAGTATCTAGGAGAGAGTGATAGTGCATAGAAGGGATTTTGGGGAAAGCCAAGATAGGCTGGTAGTCATACCCAGCAATTGGAAGTGCTGGCACACCCTAACCAACCTGTTAGCCACATTGTTTGGGAGTTAGGATCAATTAAAGGATCAAGTCCAGACATGAGCAACAATTTGGATGTTGCCATGCTTTGAACTTTAACTCAAAAACATAGAAGGGAATGGGGTATGGGGATTCACAACAACAACAGATGTAAAGAGAACAACATATTTAATACTGAACATAGACAGCAAAGTAAACAAAATTGTAGAAGCTATAAAGCAAACACATAGGAATGAGACAGAAAACTAAATTAGAACATACCAATTTTAGGGAAACAAGAAAAGAAAAGTAGTAGTCTTGTAAAGCCAAATTCAAGCAAATAATCAGAAGATCACAGAAGAGAGTAGAGTGTATAATTGAGAGTGTGAAGTGTAAGAGTATTGAAATTGAAGGTGTTCAATCAGTAATGTGTGTGTTGAAAGCGTAGAAGGGTCGTGCCCTTTATAGTGCAGAAAGGCAAGTAGAAATAGGTAAGAAAATAGTTTTGAAATCAATTACATAAGTTCCCCTTCAATTAAGGGATTCTAATTTTAAACGGGTAAAACAATTAAGGAAAGGGGTTGATCAAAAATTTTTCCAAATTAGCACAATAAGGGTAAATACACAGGGACTTATTTAAGGAAAAAGTCTGATAGCACACAGTTTGTGCAAATAAGGAAAGGAAATCTATCAACAGCCAGTAAATCAGAAAGTCTGAGGATTCATTCATAAAAAGTGAAGAAAGGGGTTTTACTTAAAGAAAATCAGTAACAATCAATCAAACCCTTTGTAAAAGGAATTCTGAATAAATCACAAGTTGGAAAGCCTTTTGAAGAAGGTTTCAACACATATATAAAAGTATATAAACATGCTTAAACAAAAAAGAACTATCATGCCAATCAGAAGAGTCTAGCATAGAAGAGTTCAGAGTCATAAACAAAGAGGTTCAAATCCAGTTTATAGACTTAAAATGAGTCTGAAAGAGTAAAGGGTTCCAAAGTAGAACCCTAGTTAAAACACAAAATCAACCTCATCAAAACCCCTAAATTCTAGGGTTTCTAAGTCGAATCAGATACAGAGACGAGGAGCCAAGTAGTTGAAATAGGCTCAGAGGTATCTTTCAGAGACTTATGAGAAAACAAAAAATAGGAAGTTCGAAGCAACAGAGTGAAAAAATTGATTCGAAACATAGTGAGAGTAGAAAAGACATGTTTAAGAAGAAAGAAAAAAAGAAACCTGGGACTTAAACAAGTTCAGAAGAGAGGGGAGAGAGTATGGCACTTAAGACAATAGTAGAAGAAACATGTTTAAAAGAAATCAAACAAAGTCCAGAAGAAGGCAAATAAAGAATTTGAGAACTCAGTTGGAAACACATACAGTAAAAGGGCTCAACATACCAGAAAAGTATATCAACAAGACATATAGAAAAACGCAACAGGATGAACATGTGAGCCTGGTGTAGAAGCACAGTAGAACACAAAGCACAGACTAATTAGGTATAGTAGAAAGAAAGTAGAAGAAAACACATGTGTGGTAGAAAAGAAAACATACGCACATAGTATAGACGAATACATACAAAGAAAAAGAAAAGTAAGAGTCAGAAAAACATTTTAAGATTTTTAGAAACCCTAGATCGGAAAGAAGTAATTTGAAGGAAAAAATTGGGGAAAGCATTTTAAAACTTCAGTAAAGCACAGATATATCATAGATTTAAGAAAACAATCAGAGAAAACCTCGAATGGCTGGGGTTCCAAAGGAACCCTAGAATGAGAAAGGCTTTGAAAAAGTCTGATCCTGAGTCGGATGAGTTAGAACCAGGCTCAAAATGCTTTGAATGTGCCGGAGTAAAGCTGGAGAGGCCATGGAACCTTGAATCGGAGATGATTTGAACGGACACCATCAAGTTCAGACCTCGAAACTTTGAGCACCAACCGTTTAAGGGTGAAGGGAGGTGAGTACAGGCCATCCATGGCCTGAGAAGCCATGGATTCCGGTGAGATTGCGGTTGAAAAATGGGTGAGAGAGGCTAGGGTTTCAGGAGCCTTCGAGAGAGTTTGAGAGATGAAGGGGTTCCAGGGCGGCGTCTCTGAGTGAAAATGAGTAAGCTTATGGGTATGAGTTGATTAAAAAGGAAAGGGAAAATCATGGTCATTGATCAAAATGATCAACAACCTGGATTAAAAGGTTGATCGGGCGGGTTGGGTTGCTGGGTTAAGGGTTGGGTTAAATGGGATTGGGCTGGTCCGATTTTTGAGTTTGAAATTGGGTCAATTTTAGGTTAAAATTGAAATGCAAATGGGGCTGCAATTGAAACGAAATGAGGCCAAAATTGAAATGGCCAGATTTTCCCTTTTTTATTTTATAAAAATAGTAAAAAAATGATTTTAAAAGCAAATTAAAGTGTTGGGTCAGTTAATAATACATAAACACTATTTAAAAATATTGGAACGATTTTATAATTATAAAAATGCTATTAAATATTAAAGTAGGCTAAAATTACAATTATATGCAATTTAGCTTTTAAAATACCAAATAAATTTGTAAAAATATATGAAAATTACCTTAACTATATTTTGGGAAAATCTTCTTTAATACCTGCTACCCCGGTGTGAATTGTCTCAGCTTGACCTTTTTGTTGAAGGCTCTGGATATTCTGTTTTGATAGAGTTGACCGTGACAAACTGCATTCATTCTTTTTCCATCTATAAGAGCCAGCTGATCGTAACAACTCTTCACCCACTCTGCATCGTCGAGTTTTGCTTCCTGTATGATCCTCAAGGAAGGAATTTCTACCTCGGGGGGAATGACTATCTCTGTGCCATAAACTAGAATGTAAGGGGTTGCCCCGATTGATGTGTGGACCGTGGTGCGGTACCCCAATAAAGCAAATGATAACTTTTCATGCCATTGCTTATGCTTCTCTATCATTTTCCTTAGTATCTTTTTGATGTTCTTTTTGGCGGCCTCTACAGCTCCATTCATCTGAGGTCTGTAAGCTGTAGAATTCTTGTGTTTGATCTTGAAGGTTTCACACTAGGCTTTCATCAAGTCACTATTGAGATTGGAATCATTATCAGTAATGATTAACTCCTGAATTCCGAATCGACAAACAATACGGTTGCGGACAAAATCTTCCACAACTTTCTCAGTCACCGCTTTGTATGATGTTGCTTCAACCCATTTAGTGAAATAATCAATTTCCACTAGGATGAACCTGTGCCCGTTTGATGCAGCAGGCTCGATAGGTTCGATAACATCCATTCCCCAAGCGGGAAACGGCCATGGCGAGCTTATTGCATTAAGCTCATTTGGAGGCACCTTTATCATGTCTGCATGTGTGTTATAGCGATGGCACTTTCGGACATACTGGATGTAGTCCGTTTCTATAGTCATCCAAAAGTAGCCTGCCTGGAGTATCTTCTTATCTAAAACAAAACCATTCATATGTGGACCGCAGGTCCCATCATGGATTTCTTCTAGTAGCCTAGATGCTTCCTTTGCGTCGACACACCTTAGCAATCCCAAATCCAGAGTCCTCCTATATAGGATTCCTCCGCTGTGGAAGAAATTGTTAGATAACCTCTAAAGTGTGCGCTTCTGAATGGGATTTGTGAGCTCTGGGTATTCTCCTTTTGCCAAGTATTCTCTGATATCATGAAACCACGGTTTTCCATCTACTTCTTCTTCTACATGAGAAAAGTAAGCTGGCTGATCATGGACCTTTACCGGAATGGGATCAATGAAGTTTTTATCTAGATGTTGAATCATAGATGATGGGGTAGAGAATGCATCGGCAAACTCATACTTGACCCTGGGGACATGCTGGAACTCTATTTTTGTGAACCTTTTCCTCAACTCTTGTACATGATGCACATAAGGGAGTATCTTGGAGTTCCTAGTTGCCCATTCTTCTCGGACCTGATGTATAAGGAGGTCTGAATCTCCGATCAATAGCAATTCTTGAATGTTCATGTCAATAGCCATCTTGAGTCCCAAGATGTATCCTTCGTACTCAGCCATATTGTTGGTGCACGAGAATCTGAGCTTGGCGGACACCGGATAATGCTGACCGATTTCTGATACTAGAACTGCTCCTATGCCAACTCCTTTGAAATTTTCCGCTCTATCGAAAAACATCCTCCAACCATCATAGGATTCTACAATATCTTCTTATATGAAGGATACCTCTTCATCAGGAAAATACGTCTTTAGGGGTTCGTGTTCTCCGTCCACGAGATTTTCAGCAAGATGATCTGCCAATGCCTGTCCTTTGATTACCTTCTGAGTTATGTAGACAATGCCAAATTCACTTTATAGGATCTGCCACTTGGCTAGCTTGCCAATGGGCATGGGCTTTTGAAAAATGTACTTTAGTGGATCCATTCTTGGTATGAGATATGTAGTGTAGGCACAGAAATAGTGCCTCAACTTCTGAGCTACCCAAGTCATAGCACAAAAGGTGCGCTCTAATAGAGAATACCGGACCTCGTACGGGGTGAACTTCTTGCTGAGATAATAGATGGCCTGCTCCTTTCTCCCCGTTTCATCATGCTGCCCCAGGACATAACCGAATGATCCATACAATACCGCAAGGTAAAGCAATAGAGGTCTGTCCGGCTCGGGCGGGACCAAAACTGGCGTCGTGGATACGTACTCCTTGATTCTGTCGAAGGCTTTCTGATAATCATCGGTCCATTTGGTAGCAGCGTCCTTCTTCAACATCTTGAAGATTGGCTCATAGATGACAGTAGATTGTGCTATGAACCGGCTGATGTAGTTAAGTCTCCCCAAGAAACTCATTACTTCTTTCTTGTTCTTTGGCGGTGGTAATTCTTGGATAGCTTTGACCTTTGATGGATCTAGTTCTATCCCTCGGCAACTTTCAATAAACCCAAGCAGTTTTCTGGCAGGAACCCCAAATACACATTTGCTGGGATTCAGTTTCAGATTGTATCTTCTCATTCTGTTGAAGAACTTCCTCAAATCTTCCATGTTATCAGTGGCTTTCTTGGATTTGATGATGACATCATCTACAAACACCTTGATCTCCTTATGTATCATATCATGGAAAATGGTATTCATGAACCTCATGTAGGTGGCCCCAACATTCTTTAGTCCAAATGGTATCATTTTGTAACAATACATTCCCCACGACGTGATGAAAGCCATTTTCTCAGCATCTTCTTCATCCATCCATAGTTGATGGTACCCAACAAATAATCAACAAATGATTTCAGTTCATGCTTGGCACATTTGTCAATTAGGATGTGTATATTTGGCAAGGGGAAGTCGTCTTTTGGACTGGCCCGGTTGAGATCCCTGTAGTCGACACAGACTCTGACCTTTCCATCCTTCTTTGGTACTGGCACGATGTTGGCTAACCATGTCGGATATTCTACTACCCTGAGCACCTTAGCTTTAACTTGCTTAGTGACTTCCTCTTTGATTTTCAAACTCATGTCAGGTTTGAACTTTCTGAGTTTCTGCTTTACCGGTGGACATGTCGGGTCAGTTGGCAATTTATGTGCCACAATAGATGTACTCAAACCAGTCATGTTATCATATGACCTGGCGAATATGTCTTCATATTCCTTTAAAAATTCTGTGTACTCTTCCTTTTCTGACGGTGACAGATGAACACTGATGCGAGTTTCTTTGATATTTTCTGCATCTCCCAATTTGAAAACCTCAGTCTCGTCCAAATTGGACTTAGGTCGATTCTCAAAATTCTCAACTTCTTTAATAATCTCATCCGGTATATCATCTTCCTCTGAGTCTATGTCCGTTTGTTGTGTTGTCTCGTTGGATGTCACAGTCATCAGTTCATCAACATAAGTAAATAGTAATGCTGTATAAATAAAGTAAATGAGAGAAAGCAATAAGAGTAAGATTTATAAGAAACTGAAGTGCTTTGATAAATTTCATAACGGTTTTGAACATTGGAGCTCTTATTTTAAAATGAAAAAAGAAAGTCAACTAGTAAAATAAAAGACAATGCATGATGTTCATCCTTGCTACCCCGAAGCTTTCTGGGCTATGGTAGTTCTGACGGTCCAATTGTTGAGGCATGTTCCTTGGCTTACGGCTTGTATAGAAGGGCCTTCCTCCCCCTCCTCCTCGAAAACGACACAACAATCCATGTCATCATCTTCCAAAAACAAATTCCTTATCGCTGCCATTGCTTCCTCTTCTTCCGACTCATATACAACATCGGCTGGATGGAAAGTCTGTTCCAACCGGGGTATCGGCTGCTCTAGTGGGTAGTAAAAACCGCGCATGGTGGTGACCATTCATTGAACTCTTTCCAGATATACTTGTATCCCAGACTGAAGGTAGTGCCATGTTTATTCAACTTGATAGTCTTAGTGATCCCTTGGAGGTTTTTGCCAAGTCCCTTGCCTGGTTCATATCCGCACAAATTTAATATGCTTTCAATTTTATTATCCCACCACTTGTCCTTATCAACGGCGTTGACTCGCTCGATGTGGTGATAGGTCTCCCCACCTATCTTCCTTCTTCCCCCGATGGCCGGGATAGTTTGGCGACAGTATATGGGATTGCTACCGTCACCGTGAATAATTACCTCTTGGTGATTCCACTCAAACTTCATTGTCCGATGTAGGGTTGATGCTACAGCCCCAGCGGCATGAATCCAAGGCCGTCCCAAAAGCAAGTTATAAGATGTCGGCACGTCTATTACTTGAAAATTAACATCAAACCAACCAGGCCCCAATTGTAGACATATGATAATTTCCCCAATAATGGACCTTTGGGAACCATCGAAAGCTTTGATATTGATGCCCTATCCTTAATCTAATGCATGCTCTTTCCCAATGTTCTGAGCGTTACTAGAGGACAATTTTTGAGGCTGGACCCTCCGTCAATCAGGATTCTGGTGATGAAATAATCCTTGCACTGCACAGTGATGTGCAACACCTTATTGTGACTCAAACCTTCTGGTGGCAACTCATCTTCATGGAAAGTGATCTTGTGACTCTCCAATACCGTTCCACCATGTTTTCCATCTCTCCTCCGATGATGTTGCTTGGTACATATGCCTCACTCAGCACCTTCAATAAGGCATTCTTATGTGTGTCAGAGCTTTACAGCAAAGCTAGGATAGAGATCTGTGTCAGTGCTTTGTTCAATCGATCAATGACTTAGTACTCCTTTTCTTGTATCTTCCTCCAGAGATCATCAGGCCCAGTTTCAGTGATGGTCGGCTGACCAGAGGCCTGCTTGCTTGACTCAGCCAAGTGTTCCAGAGTATAAACCCTGCCGGTCCTTTTCATACCTTGTGCCACAACTGCTTCTCCGAACTTGGGTTTCCCTTTCCTTCTTGCCTCGGTTGTGTAATCCCAAGGGATGTCCTTTGTATGGAATGGTGCTATGGATGACATTGCTACTGGAATGGGTACCCTTGCTTTGGAAGGTAACACAGCAACCTCAAATGGCACAGGTGCCTTTGGGGACCCAAACTTGACCTCAATCGATGTTGGCGTCTTTGCAGAAGAAGGTGTTTCAAACTCATGTGGTATGGACATATTCACCTCGGCGTTCCCAGAAGGTTGAATCTAGACTACAATCAAATTAAGGGTGACTATTGGTTTCTTTGGCTCATCACCTTCTGCGATCAATTTGATCGATCATTTGGGGTCCCAATCATCTTCTATCTCAATCATGTGAATGCCTCTGCCCTTATGGTCAGGCAAAGGGTTGTTGCGGACATTTGGAGCAGTCTCTTTTACCACGATGATCTTGTTATCAATCAAAGCCTGGATCTTATCTTTCAGAGAACGACATTCATCAATGGTATGCCCTTTCATGCCCGAATGGTATGCACAAGATTTATTCAGATTGACCCATTGGGAAGGGTTTTTATGAGTTATAGCAGGGATGGGGGTGACATAACCAGCGGTTTTGAGCCTTTCATATAGCTGGTCGATCGGTTCGGTAATGGCGGTATATTATTTAGGAGGTTTGCGGTTGAATTTTGGTTGGGGTCTAAGAATGTTTTGGCGAGTGGGAGGTGATTGATAGTGAGAGGGTTGAGTATTGTAGGCTTGGTAGACATTTGCAGGTTGGGAATATCTGGGTGAAGTAGGCTGATATATAGGTGGTAGAGGTGATTGGTAAGTAGGTGGTGGAGCTGGGTAAGAGGGCGAGGGTGGTTGGTAATTTGGGGTAGGTTGATATGTAAATAGAGGTATGTAGGCTTGGTATTTGATTGGGACTTTGTTCTCTATACAACCATTACCGTGCTCACGTCTCTTTTCTTGGACGTGCCACCAGACTGTAGAGCCTTGTTGGTAGCCTGCAAAGCTTCAAAGTTGGTGACCATACCACTTTTGATACCTTTCTCGATCCTCTCCCCTAGCTTGATGATGTCGGAAAATTTCTGGCTTTCAATCAGCATCATCCTTTCATAGTACTGTGGGTCTTGATCTCGGACGAAAAACCTATTCATTTGTTCTTCTTCTAAAGCCGGTCTGATCTTAGCAACTTCTGATCTCTAACGAGTAGCATACTCGCAGAATGTCTCCATATGTTTCTTCTTTAGGTTCTGGATGTAGAACACATCTGGCGCATTTTCTATCTTGAACCTGAACCTGTACATGAAATCGGATGCCATACTTACCCAGTTCGACCACTTCTTCGGGTTTTGGCTGATGTACCAAGATAGAGCATCTCCCTTTAGACTCCTCATGAAGAGTTTCATATGAATCTTCTTGTCCTTCCCTGCTCCGACTAGTTTGTCGTAGTATGTTCTTAGATGAACTCTTGGATCCCCTGTACCATCAAACATCTCGAACTTAAGAGGTTTGTACCCCTCGGGCAGTTCGACATCGGGTTGCATGCAAAGGTCTTCGTAATTTAGCCCTTCAATCCCCTTACTTCCCTCGACGCCCTGAATTTTGCTAGTCAGCTTCTTGAGTTCTTTTGCCAGATTCCTAATAAGTGAGTCTTTATCGTCAGAATCGGGTGTGTTTGAGATGGGTTGAGTAGGATGCATCATAGTTTCCAGATAGATGGGGGTGTTGTGGTGAGGGTGAAAATGGTCATTTGTGGAGTTCACAGGTTCCGGGATGAGCACTGGAGTATTGTTAGATATGTGGCAAGTGTTGCAGTAGTGTGAGGAGCAGAGTGGTTTTATGGTTTTGGAATGTTTTGTGGAGGTGTGGGGTTTTGAGCGTTTAGGAAACTGACATTTGGGGTGGTGAAGGAAAATGACAAGCTTGCCAGGTTCCGAACTTGGTCTAGTTCTTCTTGAAATTTCAATAGCTTCTACTCAAGATGGTAGGCACTTTCCTTGGAAACCTGAATACCCTGAGTAACCTCTACCCGTTCAAGTGAATTCTCCTTTCTGGTGTTGTTCAAATCTTCCATTTTTCCTTTGTTCCTGTTTCTGATAGGACTAGGAGGAGGAGTAGGTGGAGGGCCCTTGGATCTTGTGGTATATAATGACGATGCCAGAGTGCACAAACTAAACTTTGGGGAGGGGAATAAACAAAAGGAAAAACAAAACAAGGTAACAAGTTAGTGAGGGTTATAAGGAAAAGATGCGATATTTAAACAAATAGTGCGAGAGTATAAATCGTGTTCTAATTTCGGAGCCTCGTTGTGCCCGAGGTAGGCCTAGCAACATATTGATTCGGAGAACTTATAATGCTAAATGCCTCATTTTATTGATAAAAATAAGACGAATCCCAAAATGACACTAAATAGCAGGAAATAAAATGTCACTAATGGCCATTGGCCTTATTACAGTTTTTAAAGTAAAGAAAAGACTCCTATCTATTTGGTCCCAAAAGGACCTTCCCCAGACTCGACATCTTTGGCTCCATCAAATAGCTTCACCAGCTCACGAAGTCCTAGCAGCGAGTAGGCTCTGGCCAAGTGCCCACCTTTATTTTCTTCAACGTTCTGGCAGTCTTCGATTCTCTTGATGAACTTCCTTTCCAACTCTACCAAACCCCGCTCCAAATGCCCCAGTCGCTTGTTGGCGCTAACAGCCATGTCTTTCCACTCTTGAATCAGCTTTTGGTTGGCTTCTTGTATTTCACGATGCTCACTTTTGCATTCCCTAATCCTCTTGCGCAGTTGGTTGTACTTAACCTGTGCTTCAGCCTTTTTGTCGATGATCCTATGACCTCGAACAAAGTTGGGTTGACCCAAACCATTATGATTATCCTCCAACAAACTTGGATAGTATGGAGTATAAACAGCATGGTATCTGTCCGGCTCGATGCTATCTCTTCCTAGGACGAGTTTGCAGTGCCACATGTGCTGAGCTTGGCACTTGTAAGGGCTATCGTCATCCTGAAAGTCGGCCCGGAAGTGACTCATCTTGTCGAATCTTGGTATAATCTGCTTCCTACTAGCCTGTCTCATAACCCGGAGAGGGATATAAGGATATGTTCCTCTCAAACCGATAAGTATTAGAAACGATGTATCCCGAGATCGAGCAATGAACTCTTCAGTAGGGAACCATTCGAACATCCATTTTACTTGGTTATCAGATTTTCAAACAGTTCTACCCATCCTTTGGCATCCTCTGGTTGAGCAAACATGTTGGGCATATAGTTCATTCGTCTTGGCTGATGGAAGGAAATATGATCGTCCCTATCTCTACGCTGAATCTCTTGTTGATATTTACCCTTTTGGAGGTGTTCCATGAGCCAGAGTTGGAGTAATAAGTTGCAACCCTCGAAGTTCTTGGCTCCCTGTTGACACTTCTATAGGGCTCGGTACATCTCTGCAATAATCATGGGCACTATGATAAATGGCTGCCCGCTAATTCCCTCCATTAAAGTTTTGGTGACCATGGCTAGTCTGGTATGGATCCTAGCCTTATTCATAGGAAATACTATCATCCCTAAGAAGCAGAACATGAAGACGAAGACCCTTATATGGATATTCCCCAATGATGTGAGGGCGAACTCCTCAGGGTAAGTATGATAGGACTTGCTCTGACCGTACCTTTCATACAAATATTCAAAGGGAATGTACGACTCCTTCAGGTAAGTTTAATTCGGATTCTTCTTTAGACCCATCATCTTGAGAAAACCTCGACCCTTGCGATTCTATGGCATTAGCAGACACAGAGTTTCCCATGGTATACCATCCAACCCTCCTATTTCCTCTAGTATGGGTGTCATCTTAATCTCCCAAAAGCGAAACACAGACCTATCGCAATCCCAAAACATGGTGGAAGCTTCAATAATTTTGTTGTTGGGTTGGATTGCCAGAAGGGAAGGTAAAGTCCCCAAGTATTTTCAGACAAGGGTCTTATCACTGGAATGAAGATCTTCCCACCAATTTAGCAATTTCGGGTGGATGTTGGTGACCATGCCGGATCTGGGGACTTCGTGCCTCATTTCTACAAAACAAAAGTGTTAAGCCCTTATCAATAATTGGCATGAGCAGCATTTAGTTCTCCAAATAAATACACAGAACGTGGTAGTGTTCGTTTGGGTTCCAAGGAAACCCAATGTACTTTGGACAAGTCTATCTTAAAGAGTCATTATGTGGACAACATAACTGACTCGGCTAGGTTTTGACATTAATGCATGCACAATTAAACAGAGTAAGGTTTCTATGGGGTATTAGACTGGTACCCTTGAGAGTACAACTCAAGAGGGAAAGGCACGAGACCGTCGACTACACCGTTGATCGACTGATTTTACCGCAAATATGCCTTTGCCAAATTTAGGGGGTGATAATATCGGAAGGGCGCAACCAGTCATTATAAGTGTTGCTATGGTATATTGTTTGGCACGAGTGGAAGATGATGTTTAATATGCAGTCATAATAATTAAACAAGTTGTCATGTATTTGCATGTTCATAAAGTAATAATTACAATAATTGCTCATAATTACAACAGTATTAAAGGGAAGCGGTAAAAGAAAGCATTAAAGAAAATAAACAAAGAGTCAAGTCAGTTTTTGAGGTAGGACATTAAAGACATTTAAGGGAGCATAAAATCACAAATAGCATGGAATGGTAAAAGCCTTAAAGAAATTCTCCAGCAGAGTCGCCATGCTGTCGCACCCCCTTTTTCTTGCGAAATTGGGTTTATGATGTTTGGGAGGACAACTCGTTCCCTTTTGAGAATTGGGTTTTAATTAAAGAGTCGCCACCTAATGATTAAAGTGTATTAGGACACTAAGAGGGTTTTGATTTAGAAACCAGAGATTTGGGTAAGGGCTAGAAATTATCTTGAGGGAAAGGTGTTAGGCACCCCTCAAGATCCACTAGTGTGGTTTTTGGCCATGCTACAATTGGGACTTTAAGTAAGAAATAAGAGAATAAGGTTTCAAATATGAGGGATTGTCACATTATGACTGCAAATAAATTAAAGTTTTGAAGAAACAAAGAAAGCTAAAATTTGAGGAAATAGTTTGAAAATTCTGAAAATAAACAAATAAAGGGAAGGGGAGGTACTAGGTTTACAAATAATATGGATCACATCAATGCAATACCCGGTAATCACTCCTCAAAAAAGGGGTTACACGTGGTATTAGCGCACAGGTTATCATATCCATATCTACCCTTTCCCACCCCGTTGAGGTATTGACGCGGAATGGTTTCGTTACTTATTGCATGCTAGTACCCGCCCCAATCCTATCAGTACCGGAGGCATTTGGGACTACTAGTCCTAATGGGAAGGGAGATTTGGACTTTTTATGGTTTCAAAAGGATAAAATTCTAAGGCGTCAAGCAAAACACATAAAGCAGATAGGGGAAACACATAACAATTAAAAGGCTCAAGCATGCCTCATCACTTAAAGACATATTGTTTAGCACGTCTTGCATGTATTGAGTATGGTCTGAATTAAACTTAAATGGAGGAAGCAGACTGGTTTATTACACATTTCAGATAAGAAATCAAAATCAGACCTGCCTACTGGTTGGAATTAACGAAGCATGATTCATTAGCTAATTCACCCTATAGCTTGCCTAAGTGAGACCTATAGGCATGCTATCTAATAATACGAGAGAGGGATATACTGATTCCAGAAGAAGACTTATTAACTGCAGGAACATAAGTTCTGCAGACATATAAGCAATGTTGCTACTGATTTTAAACTCATAAGCAAATGGTCGGTTCAGATTAGTCGATTACTCCTATAGACATGCTTTCTAAGTGTTATTGATTTTGAAACGCTTATAGTCAAAATAAAAGTGTAGAAAGTCCAACAGGTATGATATCTAGAATGATGTTTATTATTTAAGCCTATAAGTACATTTGACTAGTGATAGATGCATGTGCAGAATTCAGGAAACTCTACAAACATGTTCTCTATGTGATCAGCAGAAATGCAGAACCTATAGACATGGTATCTACGTATGAAATGCAGAACCTATAAACAGGATGTCTACTTAAAATGTAGAACCTGTAGGCATGGTTTCTATATGAAAAATGCAGAAGTGCAGGACTTGTAAACATGATTTCTATATGAAAAATGCAGAAGTGAGAACAAGACATGATTGCAAAAGTAAATACCTATGAACATGATATCTACCCTTATGCATACATGAGTGACCCTCCCCTTTTCACTAAAACCCCATAAGTTATTACAAATTATTACAGCCCAGAATGAGTAAAATAAAATTACATCAGAAAGCTAAAAAATCCGAGCCAAGGAGAGTCTGATTCAGACTTCTGTCCGAAACATGAAGTAAACCATTTCCAAGATCAAATTCCAAAACCTTTCTCTTATTTGGGATGTCTCAGAGTTCCCTAAGAGTCTCAAATGGACTCCGGGCAGTGCTTAAATCCCAAATATATTGCAGAGTTGGGCTAAGTGCAGTGTGGAAGGGCCAGCCCTCAAATGTCTAAGTTTAGAGGGAGCTCAAGGTCCCAAAGCAAGGCTCATAGGAGGGGGAAGAACTTAGAATCTATGAGAGATTGCAAGTGCATAGAAGGGATTTTGGGGAAAACCTAGACAGGTGGTAGTCATACCCAGCAATTGGAAATGCTGGCACAACCCAACCAACCTGTTAGCCACATTGTTTGGGAGTTAGGATCCATTAAAGGATCAAGTCCAGACATGAGCGACAATTTGGATGTTGCCATGATTTGAAATTTAACTCAAACACATAGAAGGGAATGGGGTACGAGGATTCACAACAGCAACAGATGCAAAGAGAACAACATATTCAATACTTAACATAGACAGCAAAGTAAATAAAATTGTAGAAGTTATAAAGCAAACACATAGGGATGAGGTAGAAAACTAAATTAGAACATACGATTTTCAGTGAAACAAGAAAAGAAAAACAGTAGTCTTGTAAAGCCAAATTGCAAGCAAATAGTCAGAAGATCATAGAAGAGAGTAGAGTGTAGAATTGAGAGTGTGAAGTGTAAGAGTATTGAAATTGATGGTGTTCAGTCAGTAATGTGTGTGTTGAAAGTGTAGAAGGGTCGTGCCCTTTATAGTGAATAAAGGCAAGTAGAAATTGGTAAGAAAATAGTTTTGACATCAATTACATAAGTTCCCCTTCAATTAAGGGATTCTGATTTCAAACGGTTAAAACAATTAAGGAAAGAGGCTGCTCAAACATTTTCTAAAGCAACACAATAAGGGTAAATACACAGGGACTTATTTAAGGAAATCGTCTGATAGCACACGGTTTGTGCAAATAAGGAAAGGAAATCAATCAACAGCCAGTAAATCACAAAGTCTGAGTTTTTGTATGAATGAATCTAGTCAGAAAAGTGAAGAAGGGGGTTTTACTTAAAGAAAATCAGTAACAATCAATCGAACCCTTTTTAAAAGGAATCTGAATCAATCACAAGTTGGAAAGCCTTTTAAAGAAGGGTTCAACACACATATAAAAGTATATAAACATGCTTAAACAAGAAAGAACTGTCATGCCAATTAGAAGATTCTAGCATAGAAGAGTTCCGAGTCATAAACAAAGAGGTTCAAATCCAGTTTATAGACTCAAAATGAGTCTGAGAGAGTCAAGGGTTCCAAAGTAGAACCCTAGTTCAAACACAAAATCAACCTCATCAAAAACCCCAAATACTAGGGTTTCTAAGTCGAATCAGATACAGATACGAGGAGCCAAGTAATTGAAATAGGCCCAGAGATCTCTTTCAGAGACTTATGAGAAAACAAAAAATAGCAAGTTCAAAGCAATAAAGTGAAGAAATTGGTTCAAAACAAAGTGAGAGTAGAAAAGACATGTTTAAGAAGAAAGAAAAAAAGAAGCATGGGACTTAAACAAGTTTAAAAGAGATGGGAGATAGTATAGCACTTAAGAGAACAGTAGAAGAAACCTGTTTAAAAGAACTCAAACAAAGTCCAGAAGAAGGCAAATAAAGAATTTAAGAACTCAGTAGGAAACACATACAGTAAAAGGGCTCAACATACCAAAAAACTAGAGCAACAAGTCATATAGAAAAATGCAACATGATGGACATGTGAGCCTAGTATAGAAGCACAGAAGAAAACAAAGCACAGACGAATCATATATAGCAGAAAGAAAGCAGAAGAAAATACATGCGTGGTAGAAAAAAAAATATACGAACATAGTATAGACGAATACATACAAAGAAAAATAAAAGGAAGAGTCAGAAAAGCATTTTAAGCTTTTTAGAAACCCTAGAGTGGAAAGAAGTAATTTTGAAGGAAAAAATCGGGGGAAGCATTTTAAAACTTCAGTAAAGCACAAATATAACATAGATTCTAGAAAACAATCAGAGAAAACCTCGAATGGCTGGGGTTCCAGAGGAACCCTATAATGAGAAAGGCTTGGAAAAAGTCTGATCCTGAGTCGGATGAGTTAGAACCAGGTGTTGATACCTAATTTTTCCCTAGGTATTTTTATACTTAAAATACTTTCAAAATAACATGTATATGCATATACGAGCATACCCAAGTATTTTGGTATTTTTCTAAATTTTTTAAAAGATTTTCAAAACTAATTTATTGATTATTTTAATACTACAAAATTCAATAATTATTCCCAAAATTATCATTTTTGGTGAATAACTTATTTTATTCTCATATTTATACCAAAATATAATTAAGTTGATTTTTTGCATATTTCTTATAAATTTATTTGGTATTTAAAAGCTTAATTGCAGGTAATTGCAATTATAGCCTATTTTATAATTAACATCATTTCATAATTATCAATTTGTTTCCAGTATTTGTAAATTAATACTTATACATTATTAATTAGTTCAGTGCTTTTAATTTGTTTTAAAAATTATTTTAACAAAAAAACTAGCTATTTAACATTTAGCCTCATTTCATGGCAATTATAGCCCATTCGGATTTCAATTTTAGCCCTAAATTTACCCAGTCCTAACCCGAATTGGACCGATCCATATTTTAATTAATCAACCCGGCCCAGCTCTGATTTAATCTGAGTCGTTGATCAAATGAGATCAACGGCCCAGATTTGATTTCCTTAATTAAAATCCAATTACGCCTCCTCAAGCCCCTCATTTCCGAGATGGTCTCTCTCTCTCTCTATATATATATATATATATTGACTCTCGCTCTCCCTTGTTTCTAGAACCTTCTGGTTCTCTTCTCCTCACCGCCTCTCCGTCCACCTCCAGCCTCACCTCTTTCGACCACCAGTCACCGTGAAGCCTTATCTCGTTGATTCCCTCTATATTTGAGACCCCAAGAGCCTCCACCATACGAGATGGTCATTGAAAGCTCTGCCTGGTCTATCTCCGGACTTTCTCCGATGGGTTTTGGTACGATGGTGCTGTGGACACCATTATTGCTAAGTTTCACAACCAGGTTTTTCTTACTTCTCACTGGTTTCTTACGAAACCCTAATCTCTACCCAGACCTCTCAAATCTTTGTATTTTTTTTTAACAATTTTGACTCACACCTTTATGTTTTACACTACTCTCTACTCAATCTTCACGATTGCTCAAGTTTAAATGTTTTGTTCCTTTTTTAAAAAACTAGGGTTTACTGAACCCCTTTCTAAATCACTATATTTTCAAAATTTATTTTGAAGTATTATGTGTTTGTGTTTGTGTTATTAACTTGTTTGTGTGATCTTCTGGTTATTCTCCGAGTTCTATGCTTTAATTTTGCTATTAGGGTTCCAGCCTTCTACTGATTCTGTGATTTCTTGCTTAGGGTTCTCTGATTTTCATGACTATTGTGTTTAATAGGACTAATTGTTCATCGTTTACCAAATATCCTGCTTATTTTGTGTATCTCTTCGAATTCCCTGATTTTGTATATGTTTTCCTTTGAAGTTTTATACTGATTTTTGAATCATTTCCTTATTTGTGAAATGCTCTCCTTACTTAGTACTGATTCCCTATGATTTTCAATCTCATCCGTGATTCTTTGAACTAATTTGTGTGAACAATATGCTGTCATTATACTTTCCTCACTTGAAAATATTCTGTATTCAGCCCTTATCACATGCATCATACTTTTACTATTCCTATTATGGAAATATCAGTCTTGCAAATAATTATTTTTCTTATTTGATACAATTTGTACCTGTTTGAATTATGACTCCCTAATCGAAGGGAGTCCGAGTCTTTAATTGATTCTAATTGGTATTATTTCTAAAACTATGATCAGTCTATACGTGTTACCTTATTTTCTACTTGTTTTCAAAACTATAAATAGTCTACCCTCTATTTAGCATAACATACGAACAAAGACTGTTCTAAATTTTCTCTTACACACATAAGCATACTCACTGTTCTCTCTTATTTTTCTACACATTCTCTTTCACTTTTCATATTGACTACTCGTTACCTAGTCGACTGAAAGCCAAGACTGAGTAACTTGTTACTCTACTGCTGTATTGCTCTACACATTGCTTCTCTTGGTCTGCACATGCTACTGCTCTAGTTCCCCACAAATTATTGTTCTATATTATCTCACTCTTGACTGATATGTCCTCTATTTGATTTACAGTTTCCAAATCAACATGTTTTTATGTGTATTGCACTTCCTCTTTTTTCTTTTATGCTTATACTTATGGTTCTGCTGTTCTCATTGCAATTAGTATGCCTCTGTGTAAGTTCATTGATGTAACTATCTTTCCTTTAATTCAGCATGCCTACTGCTTCCCTTATTTGTTTAATGCATGTTCTTCCCTACCCCTAACCCCAGTACATTATCAGCATGTAATCCTGAACCTTTTAGGATGAAATATGTTATGACTGTTTAAGTTCTAAAATGCTTTTTCTCTAATGTCTATGTATGTGCAATTTTGCTCTTACATGTGAACTACTTGTCCCCATTTTCCCTGTCCCCTATTTGTGTTTGCTTCCCTGAACTATGTGTGATATTCCAGTCTAAGATTGTCTCACCTTCTTACAAAAATTGTCACACTCTTCTATTGTTTTCTTAAACTGATTCTATATGGATCATTTTTATACTATTTTCCTTTCTCAACTCAATTTCTTTAAAAACTCTATCACACACTCTTACTACTCTTAGAGATTAGGTTCTACCGCCTTCGTGTAAGCATTGCTTTAGGTACCTCTGAGTACCCAGTAATCTTTGATGCACAAGGCTGGTAATTCCACATTGCCCTTGTTCAACATTTTTGGTAAATGTTTGGCTGCCGGAATTGGCCAGGGACCCAATGGGACCCTAGGGAGGTTTGCCGCACCCAGACCATGGATGTGAAACTCGAAAGAAGTGATGTTAGAAAGATTGGGCCTGGTTGAAGGCTCCCGATATAATAACTTCTTATTTTTCTTTATTACTGTAAGTCAGCTATCATGGTTTGTAATAACTTGTAAACAACTGATTGGGGTTATAGTGAAATTGGGAGGGGTTATGCATGCTTAGTTTAAAGTAATGGGTAGAAAACATGCTTATATGACTTTACTTACTTATTTGTGCAATAGATATCCTGTATAGGACATACATCTCATATACTAGCAATCCTATTTTTAGGCTCTTACTTTCAGCCAGTTATCGTACTCATTTCGTAATCATGATCCGTTAATAACCAACGAGTAATTTTCATAAAACTACTGCTGCATTCTCACTAGCATTTAGAGACCATGTTTTAGTACTATTGTGTGCATTAGACACTATGTCACTTAGGGTTTTATTCTGTCCGAGTTGCAATTAGCTGAACGGCTCACCAGTATGGTTAAAATCGTTAATACAAGTTTGGTTAACTGTGTCCTTTTAAAACCGAGATTAATGTGCATGTTCACCCCTTTAGGGTAATTAGGCAACCTATACGTCGCCTAAGCAAGCTTTAGGCCCTAATAAGAATCGATTAACCATGTTCTTATCAGTATAAGACTAATCAACTTTTATTTAAATTTTGCCGCTCTCTTTCCTGTTGTGACTCTCTGGAGGTCACTCTTTTACTGAAAATCCATCTCTATATGGAAACAAGTCTTTTGAAATCACGTATCTACTCTCACTGATTTTCTGATTCTTGCTCTATAAAGTTTTCAAACTGCTGGGCTACCTTTTCTGCCCAGAATCATATTGTTTTGATATAAACTACTGTATTTTCAAGTCTTTACCTTTTTAAACCAGGATTTAACAGTTCCCTTAGTTTTTTTACTTACCCCGACTGCTGTCACTCGTTCCTTTTCTTTAAATATCTACCTTTGATACTTTAAGTGTGTTTGAGACATGCTGATTACATGTTTATTTGTTGAGGGATTTGTGAACCCTTTTATTTGCCTTTGTATATTCCCTTTATGTGTAGTCCTACTTGTTATGCATGTTGCCTATCATTTTGTCCTTTAAACCTAAGGGTTAATCCTAGTCCTTACCCTGTAGGAATAGTAGTCCTAAACACCCTCTAGGACTTATAGGATGGGACGGGTATTGGCACGCAATAAGCTTTCGTGACCCAATCACACATTTAAATAACCTTTACTGGGTGGGAAGGGTAGAATATGGAGATGATGACCGATGCGCTAATATCAGGTGCAACCCCTCTTTTGAGGAGTGATTGCTCGGTAGTGCATTGAAGTGATCCATATTAATCACAAACCTAGGACCCCTTTTCCTTTATTTGACTTTGGTTGCTTTCTTTAGAATTGTTTAAGCCTCTCAAAATTCTGCTCTCTTTCTACTTGCTTTCACAAGTTTCAACCTAATTGCAATGTTGTATGCAAGTTCTTATTTGAGCCTTGATTGTTTACTTGTAAAGTCACAATTGTAACATGGCCGGGACCGCACTAGTGGATCTTGAGGGGTGCCTAACACCTTCTCCTCGAGATAATTTCTAGCCATTACCCGAACTCTGGTTTCTTCTACTCAAACCCTTCTTAAAGAGTCTTAGTGCACTATAATCATTAGGTGGAAACTCTCAAATTCCAAAAACCCAAATCCCGAAAGGGAATAATATTGTCCTCCCAAATGTCGTAAACACGATTTTGCCTTAGAAAAAGGGGGTGTCGACAACATGGCGACTCTGCTGGGGATTTCTTTCTTCCAAGGCTTTTACCATTTCATGTTATTTGTGACTTTACTGCTTCTTTATTTAATATTTTATTTGAAACTGACCTGGCCTTTTTTGTTTCTTTTTTCTTTAGTGCTTTCTTTTACTACTTCCCTTCAATACCGTTGTAATTTTTGAGCAATTATTGTAATCATTATGAACGAGAAAATACGTGACAATTTGTTTCATTTTTGTAATTGCATCTTCAACATCATATTCCACTCATGACAAACAAATACCATAGCAACGCTTATAATGAGTGGTTACGCTCTTTCGATATTATTACCCCCTAAATTTGGAAAAGGCATATTTGCGGTAAAACCAGTCGATCAGCGGTGCAGTCGACAATTAGTGCCTTTCCCTTTTGAGTTGTCCGCTCAAGGGTACCAGTCTAAATACCCCATAGAAACCTTATTCTATTTAACTGTGCATGCATCACTGTCAAACCTAGTCGAGTCAGTTATGTTGTCCACATAATGACTCCTTATGATAGCCTTGTCCAAAGTCCACTGGGTTCCCTTGGAACCCAAACGGACAACACCATATTCTGTGCATTTATTTGGAGAAGTAAATGCCATAATGCTAATTATTGGTTTAAATAGTAGAGTCCGACATGGGTAAGGGTCTAACACTTTTGTTTCGCAGGAAATAAATGACAAAGTTCCCGACTTTGGTATGGTCAACATACCCTCACTCTTGCTGACCTGGTGGAGGAACCTCCCATCAAGTGACCAAATCAATGAATGGAAAGAGAGGGCCATCGAGGCTAGCGAAAAGCTGGAGTATCTGGAATACAGTCTACTGGAATTGATAGGATAAGTGAGAAAGAGAGTCACTGACTGCCATGCCAAGGGAAATGAAGGAGAGAACCTGGCAAAAGCATTTTTACTGGAGAATCTACGCGAACTGGAAGATTTGATCAACGAGAACATTCAACCTGGGGAAGGTACTTTTGGGACCAAATAGATAGGATTCTTTTTTTTTTTTTGCTTTAAATGTAATAAGGCCAATGGCCATTAGTGACATTTTACTTTATGCAATTTTATTATCGTTTTGGGATTCGTCTTATTGTTATCAATAAAATGAGGCATTTAGCATTATGAGTTCTCCAAATCAACTTGTCGCTAGGCCTACCTCGGGCACAATGAGGCACCCAACTTAGGACACGAGTTATATTCTTATACTATGTGTTTAAATATTACAACATTTTCTCATAATCCGTACTAACTTATTATGTTTTTTGTTTTTATTTTGTTTTATTTCCCTCCCCAAAAGTTTAGTTCGTGCACTCTGGCAACATCATCCTACTCTATAAGATCTAAGGGCCCTCCACCTCCTCCTCCTCCAAGTCCTATAAAAACAAGAGCAAAGCAAAAATGGAATACTTGAACATCGTCAGGAAGGAGAACTCGGTTGAAAGGGTAGAGGTTCCTCAGGGTATTCAGGGTTCCAAAGAAAGTGCCGCCCAACTCGAACAGAAGTTATTGAAATTTCAAGAAGAACTAGACCATGTTCGGAACTTGGCAAGCTTGTCATTCCCCCTCACTACTCCAGACGTCAACTTTCCCAATGCTCAAAACCCCATACCTCCTCAAAACATCCAGAAACCACAGAAACAACCTGCTACCCATCAAAATTGCTACACATGTCACAACAACCCGCTCCTCATTCCCGAACCACCAAATGATCATCCCCACCACACTCCCATCTATGTGGAAACCATGCCACAATACACTCAACCCATTTCAAACACACCGGAGTCTGATGACAAAGACTCTCTCATCAAGAATCTGGCCACAGAGCTCAAGAAACTAACTAGCCAAGTCCAATGCGTTGAAAGAAACAGAGGTATTGAGGGGTTGAATTATGAGGACCTTTGCATTCAGATAGACGTCGAACTTCTCGAGGGGTACAAACCTCATAAGTTCGAGATGTTTTATGGCTCGGGGGATCCTAGAGTCCATTTAAGGACATACTGTGATAAGCTGGTCGGTGTAGGAAGAGATGAAAAGATTCGCATGAAGCTCTTCATGAGAAGTTTGAAAGGCGATGCGCTATCTTGGTACATTAGCCAAGATCCTAAGAAGTGGACAAGCTGGGTAGGGATGGCGTCCGATTTCATGGACCAGTTCAGATTCAATACAGAAAATGCGCCAAATGTCTTCTACACCCAGAATTTAAAGAAGAAACCTACAGAGACATTTCACGAGTATGTTACTCGTTGGAGATCAGAGTCTGCTAAGGTTAGGCCGGCCTTGGAAGAAGAACAGATGAACCGTTTTTTTGTCTGAGCTCAGGATCCACAATATTATGAGAGGTTGATGCTGATAGAGGGCCAGAAATTCTCCGACATCATCAAGAGTAGGAGAAAGGATTGAGGAAGGCATTAAAAGCGGTATGGTTACTAATTTTGAGGCATTGGAGGATACCAACAAGGCTCTACAGTCTGGTGGCACATCCAAGAAAAGGGACATGAGTGTCGTGATGGTTGCACAGAGAACAAAATCCCTAGTAAAATACCAAGCTTACCCGGTACCTCCTCTCAGATATCAACCTATCCCTAATTACCAAACACCTCCTCCATCCTACCAGATTCCATCACCTACTTACCTATCATCTCCATCCCCTATATATCAACCTACCTCACCAAGATATTCCCAACCCGCACCCGTCTACCAAGCCTACAACGCTCAGCCTTCTCACTACCAATCACCTCCCGCCCGCCAAAACTTCCCCAGGCCATGCCCTAACTTCGACCGTAGACCTATCAAGCAATACACCGCCATCGCTAAACCAATTGACTATCTATAGGAAAGACTCAAAGCCACCAGTTATGTCACCCTAATCCCTGCCATAACTCCAGAAAATATTTCCCAATGGGTCAATCCAAACAAAATATATGCATCTCATTCCGGCATGAATGGGCATACCAGTGATGAGTGCCGATCTCTGAAAGACAAAATCCAAACTCTATCGACCACAAAATCATCGTGGAAAAAGAGTCTTCTCCCAATGTTCGTAACAATCCCCTGCCTGATCATACGGGTGGAGGAGTGCACATGATCGAGGTAGAAGATGATTGGGACCCCAAAAGGTTGATTGGATTAATTGCCGAAGGTGACGATCCCAAGAAACCAACAGTCACACTGAATCCAATTATAGTCCAGAGCCAGCCCTCTGGGGATACTGAAGTAAATATGTCAATACCTTTCGAGCTTGGAACACCGTCATCCGCAAAGACCGCGGAGCCAATTGAGGTAGAGTTTGGGTCTCCAAAGGCACCTGTACTATTTGAAGTCGCTGTGTTACCTCCCAAAACAAGGGTGCCCATTCCTGTAGCAATGGCAGCCATAACACCATTCCATACACATGCCATTCCTTGGGATTACACCACCGAGGAGAGAAGGAAAGGGAAAATTAGGTCTGGAGAAGCAATTGTAGCACATGGTATGACCAGGACCGGCAAGGTTTATACTCTGGAGCATTTAGTTGAATCAAGCAAGCAGACTTCTGGACGACCTACTTAAACTGGGCCTGATGATCTCTGGCAGAAGATACAAGCAAAAGAGTACTCAATCGTTGATCAACTGAATAAAACACCAACCCAGATCTCCATCTTAGCTCTGTTGCAAAGCTCCGAGACACATAAGAATGCCCTGATAAAGATACTGAGCGAAACGTATATACCCAGTAACATAACTGGAGGAGAGATGGTGAACATTATTGGGCAGATATTGGAGAGTCATAATATCACTTTCCATGAGGATGAGTTGCCCCCTGAAGGTTTAAACCACAACAAAGCGTTGCACATCACTATGCAATATGAAGACTATTTCATCACTAGGACTTTGATTGATGGAGGGTCCAGCCTCAATATTTGTCCATTAGTGACTGTCAAAACGTTGGGGAAGAGCTTGCATGAGATCAAAGATGGGGTTGTCAACGTCAAAGCTTTCGATGGTTCCCAAAGGTCCACTATTGGGGAGATCAATTTATGTCTACAAATGGGACCAACTTGATTCCATGTCGATTTTCAAGTAATAGAACTCTCAGCATCTTATAACTTACTACTGGGACGGCCTTGGATCCACGCCGCTGGAGTTGTAGCATCAACCCTGCACCAGGCGGTGAAGTTCTAGTAGAATCACCAAGAGGTGATCATTAATGGTGATGGTAGTAACACCATATACAGTCACCAGACCATCCCAGCAATTAGAGGAAAAAGGAAGTTAGGTGGAGAAACCTACCATCACATTGAGCGAGTCAACGCTGTGGACAAGGATAAGTGGTGGGATAACAAGATAGAAAGTATACTAAATTGGAGCGGGTATGAACCTGGCAAAGGGCTCGGCAAAAACCTCTAAGAAGTTACCAAGCCTATCAAACTGAAGAAGCATGGCACCACTTTCAGGTTAGGGTATGGATATACTTGGCAAAATTTCAGGAACTGGTCGCCACCATGGCGTGACCCTTACTATCCGCTGGAGTACCCTATACCCCACCTGGAGCAAAATTTGCAGCCAGCAGACATCATATATGGGTCAGAGGAAGAAGAAACATTGGCGGCGATGAAGAGTCTGTTCTTGGAAGAAGACAATATGGACTGTCATGTCATTTTTGATGAGGAAGGGGAGGAAGGCCCTTCCATACATGTGAGCCGAGGAGCGCGCCTCAAGAACTGGTCCATCAGGACCACCAAGGCCCGGAAAGCTTCGGGGTAGCAAGGCTGAACAAATCACTATGCATTATCTTTTACTTTTGATTTCCTTTCCGTATTTTCTTTAAATTTTGAAAAGAGCTCCGATGTTCAAAATAATTTTGAAATTTATCAAAGTATTTCAGTTTCTTATAAATCTCGCTCTTATTATTTTCTATATCATTTACTTTATTTATACAACATTACTATTACTTATCCTGATGAACCGACGAATGTGACATGCG
>MU747404.1:84251-114273 GCA_026770625.1 Nicotiana glauca | reverse complement strand
ATATATTGACTCTCCCTCTCCCTTCTCTCTAGAACCTTCTGGTTCTCTTCTCCTCCGATGAACTCACCGCCTCTCCGGCCACCTTCAGCCTCACCTCTTTTGACCACCAGTCGCCGTGAAGCCTTATCTCATTGATTACCTCTATCTTTGAGACCCCAGGAGCCTCCACCATACGAGATGGTCACTGAAAGCTCTGCCTGGTCTGTCTCCGGCTTTTCTCCGATGGGTTTTGGTATGATGGTGTTGTGGACACCATTATTGCTGAGTTTCACAGCCATGTTTTTCTTACTTCTCACTGGTTTCTTACGAAACCCTAATATCTACCCATACCTCTCAAATCTCTACATTTATTAACAATTTTGACTCACACCTTTATGTTTTACACTACTCTGTACTCGATCTTCACGATTGATCAAGTTTAAACGTTTTGTTCCTTTTTAAAAAAACTAGGGTTTTCGGAACCCCTTTCGAAATCACTATATCTTCTGATTTTTTTTTGGAAGTATTATGTGTTTGTGTTATTCACTTGTTTGTGTGATCTTATGGTTATTCTCCGAGTTCCGTGCTTTAATTTTGCTATTAGGTTTCCCGTCTTCTACTAATTCTGTGATTTCTGTCTTAAGGTTCTCTGATTTTCATGCCTATTATGTTTAATAGGACTAATTGTTCATCGTTTACCAAATATCCTGCTGATTTTGTGCATCTCTTCGAATCCCTGATTTTGTATATGTTTTCCTTAGAAGTTTTATCCTGATTTTTGAATCACTTCCTTATTTGTGAAATGCTCTCCTTACTTAGTACTGATTCCCTATGATTTTCAATCTCATCCGTGATTCTTTGAACTAATTTGTGTGCACAATATGTTGTCATTATAGTTTCCTTACTTGAAAATATTCTGTATTCAGTCCTTATCACATGCATCATACTTTTACTATTCCTATTATGGAAATATCACTCTTGCAAACAATTATTTTCCTTATTTGATACAATTTGTACCTGTTTGAACTATGACTCCCTAATTGGAGGGAGTCCGAGTCTTTAATTGATTCTAATTGGTATTATTTCTAAAATTATGATCAGTCTATACGTGTTACCTTATTTTCCACTTGTTTTCAAAACTATAAATACTCTACTCTCTCTTTAGAATAACACGCGAACATAGACTGTTCTGAATTCTCTCTTACACACATAAGCATACTCATTGTTCTCTCTTAGTTTTCTACACATTCTCTCTCACTTCTCCTATTGACTACTGGTTACCTAGTTAGCTGAAAGCCAAGACTGAGTAACTTGTTACTCTACTGCTGTATTGCTCTACACATTGCTTCTCTTGGTCTGCACACACTACTTCTCTACTTCCCCGCACATTACTATTCTATATTATCTCACTCTTAACTGGTATGTCCTCTATTTGATTTACAGTTTCAAAACAACATGTTTTTATGTGTATTGCACTTCCTCTTGTTTCTTTTATAGTTCTACTTATGGTTCTGCTATTCTCATTGCAATTAGCATGCCTCTGTGTAAGTTCATTGATGTGACTATCTTTCCTTTAATTCAGCATGTCTACTCCTTCCCTTATTTGTTTAATGCATGTTCTTCCCTACCCCTAACCCGAGTACATTATCAGCATGTAATCCTGAACCTTTAAGAATGAAATATGTTGTGACTGTTTAAGTTCTGAAATGCTTTTTCTCTGATGTCTATGTATGTGCAATTGTGCTCTTACATGTGAACTACTTGTCCCCCTGTCCCCTGTCCCATGTTTGTGTTTGCTTCCCTGAACTATGTATGGTATTCCAGTCTAAGATTGTCTCACCTTCTTACAAAAACTATCATACTCTTCTATTGTTTTCTTGAACTGATTCTATATGGATCATTTTTAAACTGTTTTCCTTTCTTTACTCAATTTCTTTAAAAAAAATCTATCACACACTCTCACTACTCTTAGAGATTAAGTTCTATCCCCTTTGTGTAAGCATTCCTATGGGTACCTCTGAGTACCCACTAAACTTTGATGAATAAGGATGTTAATTCCACACTGCACTTGTTCAACATTTTTGGTAAATATTTGGGTGCCGGTATTGGCCAGGGACCCAATGGGGCCCTAGGGAGCTTTGCCGCACCCAGACCATGGCTGTGAAACTCGAAAGAAGTAAGGTTGGAAGATTGGGCATGTTTGAAGGCTCCCTATAGAATAACTTTTTTTTTATTACTCTAATTCATCTATTATGGTTTGTAATAACTTGTAAACAACTGATTGGGGTTATAGTGAAATTGGGAGGGGTTATGCATGCTTAGTTTAAAGTAATGGGTAGAAAACATGCTTATATGACTTTACTTACTTATTTGTGCAATAGATATCCTGTATAGGACATGCATCACATATACTAGCAATCCTGTTTTTAGGCTCTTACTTTCAGCCACTTCATACTCATTTCGTAATCATGATCCGTTAATAACCAACGAGTAATTGTCATAAAACTACTGCTGCATTCTCACTGGCATTTAGAGACCATGTTTTAGGACTATTGTGTGCATTAAACACCATGTCACTTAGGGTTTTATTCTGTCCAAGTTACAATTAGCTGAACGCCTCACCAGTATGGTTAAAACCGTTAATACAAGTTTGGTTAACTGTGTCCTTTTAAAACTGGGATTAATGTGCATGTTCACCCCTTTAGGGTAATTAGGCAACCTATACGTCGCCTAGGCAAACTTTAGGCCCTAATAAGAATCGATTTACCATGTTCTTATCAGTTTAAGACTAATCAGCTTTTATTTAAATTCTGCCGCTTTCATTCCTGTTGTGACTCTCTGGAGGTCACTCTTTTACTGAACATCAATCTCTATCTGGAAACAAGTCTTTTGATATCACGTATCTACTCTCACTGATTTTTTGATTCTTGCTCTATTAAGTTTTCAAACTGCTGGGCTACCTTTTCTGCCCAGAATCGTGTTGCTTTGATTTAAACTACTGTATTTCCAAGTCTTTACCTTTTTAAACTAGGTTTTAACAGTTCCCTTAGCTTTTTTACTTACCCCGATTGTTCTCACTCGTTCCTTTTCCTTAAAAATCTCTACTTTTGAGACTTTAAGTGTGTTTGAGACGTGCTGATTATATATTTATTTGTTGAGGGATTTGTGAACCCTTTTATTTGCCTTTGTATGTTCCCTTTATGTGTAGTTCTACTTGTTATGCATGTCGCCTAGCATTTTATCCTTTAAACTTAAGGGTTTAGCCTAGTCCTTACCCTGTAGGAATAGTAGTCCTAAATACTCTCTAGGACTTATAGGATGGGACGGGTAATGGCACGCAATAAGCTTTCGTGACTCAATCACGCGTTTAAATAACCTTTATGGGGTGGGAAGGGTAGAATATAGAGATGATCATCGATGCGCTGATATCACGTGTAACCCCTCTTTTGAGGAGTGATTGCTGGGTATTGCATTGAAGTAGTCCATATTAATCACAAACCTAGGACCCCTTTTCATTTGTTTGACTTTGGTTGCTTTCTTTAGAATTGTTTAAGCCTCTCAAAATTCTGCTCTCTTTCTACTTGCTTTCACAAGTTTCAACCTAATTGCAATGTTGTATGCAAGTTCTTATTTGAGCCTTGATTGTTTACTTAAAAAGTCACAATTATAACATGGCCGGGACCACACTAGTGGATCTTGATTGGTGCCTAACACCTTCTCCTCGAGATAAATTATAGCCCTTACCTGAACTCTGGTTTCTTCAACTCAAACCCTTCTTAAAGTGTCCTAATGCACTATAATCACTAGGTGGAGACTCTCCAATTCCAAAAACCCAAAACGCAAAAGGGAATGGAGTTGTCCTCCCAAATGTCGTAAACCCGATTTTGCCTTAGAAAAAAGGGGCATCGACACTAGGCTCGAAATGCTTTGAATATGCCGGAGTAAAGCCGGAAAAGCCATGGAACCTTGAATCGGAGACGATCTGAACAGACACCATCGAGGTCAGACCTCGAAACTTCGAGCACCAAACGTTTAAGGGTGGAGGGAGGTGAGTACAGACCATCCATGGCCTGAGAAGCCATGGTTCCGGTGAGATTACGGTTGAAAAATGGGTGAGAGAGGCTAGGGTTTTAGGAACCTTCGAGAGAGTTTGAGAGACGAAGGGGTTCCACGGCGGCGTCTCTAAGTGAAAATGAGTAGGATTATGGGTATGGGCAGATTAAAAAGGAAAGGGGAAATCGTGACCATTGATCAAAATGATCAACGACCTGGATTAAAAGGTTGACCGGGCGGGTTGTGTTGACGAGTTAAGGGTTGGGTTAAATGGGATTGGGCTGGTCCAATTTTTAAGTTTGAAATTGGGTCAATTTTAGGCTAAAATTAAAATGCAAATGGGGCTACAATTGAAACGAAATGAGGCCAAAATTTAAATGGGCAGTTTTCCCTTTTTATTTTATAAAAATAGTAAAAAAATGATTTTGAAAGCAAATTAAAGTGTCGGATCAGTTAATAATACATAAAAATTAATTTAAATATATTGGAACCAATTTTATAATTATAAAAATGCTATTAAATCTTAAAGTAGGCTAAAATTATAATTATATATAATTTAGCTTTTAAAATACCAAATAAATTTGTAAAAATATATAAAAATTACCTTAACTATATTTTGATATAAATATAGGAATAAAATAATTTATTAACCAAAATTGATGATTTTTGGGAATAATTATTAATTTTGTAGTGCTAAAAATGGACACTAAATTGATTTTAAAAATCTTTAAAAAATTAAAAAAAAAATTAAAATACTTGGGCATGCTTATATATGCATATATGTTATTTTGAAAGTATTTTATATGTATGAAAAATGCATAGGGAAAAATTGGGTTACAACTCCTATTAGTCCATAGTTTAGACTTGTTACTTACTGAGTTGGTGTATTCACGTACCCTCTGCACCTTGTGTGCAGATCCAATCACAGACTTTCATCGGAGATATCGAGGTAGCTGCCTGGCAATCGCAGTTCTGCCTTTCTCTTTTTTATCTTCCTTTTAATGTATTATGACTACTCTCAGACTCTGTTAGTCTTGCTATACTTTAGAACAATTGTAGTATTTGCTCATGACTTTGTGACACCCGAGGTTGGGCTTTTATTTCCTTTTTTTGGTTTTCGAATTAATATTTTTATGAAATTTCAGTATGAAAAAGGCCACTATCTAACTTTTAATGAAGTATCAAATTGTTTGGGACCGTGTCAGCTTGCCTAATTCAATGATAGGCGCCATCACGATCGGGTTAGTTTTGGATCGTGACAAACACATTGCAATCAATTCAACAAGAAAAAAATACTAAATAGCACGAGCTAGCCAGTTTTCTGACATGTAACTAAACATAGTTAACATTTTCAAAGTCATTCAAAAATAGCTACTATTTTGCTATTGTTATTGAAATCAGTATTGTTGTAAAATTAATAAAACAATAAACTTTCTGAAAAAACAGAAACAGAAAGTTAGTAGAACTAGAACGTCAAAATTAATTCTGAAAACAGTATAGTAACTTTAAAATAAATTCTAAAAAATAGTATAGGAACAAATTGAGCCTACTGAATACATAGTGTGTCCTTAAGAAAATTATTTCCCTCAAGTACCCGAGGTTTTGGAATATATCCTCTCAGGATAGAACGATTTAACTCACCAGCGTATCAGTACCAATAACACATATGAACAACGAACCACTCGAAGGCTGTAAAACACACTAGAATTTTTGTGCAGAAGAAGAAGAAGATAATCAGAAAATTTTCTAAGTAAATATTATGGGATTTGAAGGAAAATTTATAGCCAATTTGGTACTGTTTCTGAAAAGGTTTGCAACCTTTCAGAATAGCCATAGCTGTTGGAACAGGTTTGACACTGTTTTAGAACAGCCATAGCTGTTGGAAATATTGTGAGAAAAAATAAAACAGACTTAAATAATCCGAGAAAGAAATGGACCGGATCGCGGGTCATGGGTTATTTCGGATTAAATTTTCGTTAATTAATTTAATTAATTAATTAAATATTTGAAAAGAATTTTTAGAAGCCGAAGCCGAGCCTAGCGACGACGACGGCGCGAGGCTTGCCTTCTTCTTAGCTCTTTAAGAGCTAAAAGATGAGCTTCTCTATATATACACAAAACGTTTTTTTCCTTCTACCAATGAGGAACAAAGTGCATTAGTAAAGTGAACTAATTAAAAATTTCACTTCCCTCTATTTCTTTCCCACCATGTTCCATTCACACCTCTTTGTTATTGATAATAGGTAAATTAGACTATAATTAGGCCCTAAAGAACCATATTTTTGTATAGATTTTACGGTAAAAAGTGATAACAAAATGCTCTGATTAGTGCTTTTCGTGCTTTGCAGGCTATATCCAATAAAATAAGTCTGTGGAGTACTTTTGGGACCAATTATGGAGAAAAGGAGGTGAATCATACAATATCCTCAAAGTGCGCCAAGCGAAGGGAAAAAACCAGAACTGATGCTGGTCTGCCGCTATCCGGGCGTAATCGCGGTAGGATCGCAGCAGAACATTGTTGCAGATTCTGAAGGCCACTCTGGCCGCGGTCCTGGCGTAACCACGACAGGACGCGTAAACTTCGGGGGCCAAAGTGCAAAACACGGGATTTTAAGCCTTAAACCCTTTATTAAACGAAGGAAACTGGCCAAGAAAGGGGAGAATGATTTTTGGAAGTGAAAAACATCATAAGGAAGGGCAAGAGGCAAGGAGGATCATTGGGCATCAATCTTTAATCTTCTTCTTTGTTCTTTTACTTTTGAATATGAATTCTTTTGTGATTTTTGTTATTTTCATGAGTAGCTAACTTTTCTAATCTAAGGGTTTGGTGGAACCCGTTGAGGATGAATTTATTGCGATGTTAATATAGTTTTGATTGGTTGTTAATCTCTATTTGTTCAACTACATTCTTGTTGTAGTTGATTGAAGGACCCTCAATTAGCTGTGCCTATTTATTATGTATCTACTTAAGAGAGAGTGCATATTTAGGTAGTTGTTTGAACAACATCACTCCCGGAGTATAGACGAGAGTCATAACCGAGGGTTTAGAGGTTGGATTAGAGATAACGATACCTCGGGTGCAATCTAAGTGAACTGTAATGTGAATCTAGCTAGCGTAGCTTGAGAGAGTGCGTATAGTAAATTATCATAATTGTTTGAGAGAGATTTATGATAGATGGAGAGTTCATGATTGATAGAGGCAACTAAGTCAACGCTATAAGAAACATACAACCAAGAAAATCAACAATGGGGGAAACCATTACCTTAGACCTATTCCAATTGTTTACAAATCAAGCATAGTTAATTTTTAGTTGTTTATTTACTTTCAGTTTTAGTTGTTAGAATTACCATCAAATGTTATTTACAGCGTTTGGGGAAGTTGATTCTATAGAATTTAGTAAGTCCAACAAAAGTAATTGATAGGTTAAGTCCCTGTGGGTTCGACTCTGGGCATAAATACTCATATTATATTTGCAACGCTCGCATAGTCTTTTGCGAGACTCAGTTGAGCGTGATCAGTTATTAATAACAAATAATAACAAAACCCAACAGTTGCAACACAGAAAGTTTCAACATAATATACTGGAGATTGGTGCACCTGTGTATGAACTTCCAGCATATTATGCTGGAATTCCAGCATATTATGCTGGAACTCCAGCACATGGAAAATTCAAGCATAATATACTGAAAATTGAACTCTAGTATATTATGCTGGAACTCCAGTATATCATGCTGGAAGTTCACATATACAAAATTCGAACTCTAGTATATTATGCTGGAATATTTTTTTTGAATAGTGTTTGTTTAGATTTATATTTACATAAAAAGTGGCTAAATTTCAATTATTTTTAAAATTGTGACTATTTTTCAATTATCACTTATACATCTGGCTATTTTTGAATTTCTCACGAAAAAATTACAAATACACTAAGAAAAGTTGAATTGTTTACTTATAGTTCTATATATAAATTAGTTTAAGAAGTTGGCCCTAACGTTAGTGATGAGCGTGCTTCATAAAACGACCAAGTAGAATAGTGAATGTTAACGAACAAAAAGTTTGTCAAGTATGAATTGGACATGCCTGCCCTAGCAGAACACAAAGTAGAACATAAACTTGAACTTTTGTTTATTAAACGTTAATAATATATTACACTTCAAACACTGGAGGAGACATTCAGTTTCCAAAAGTCCCAACATGATACTAATCATTAGTGCTTATGCAATTTTCTTAATTTAACTAATGCTTCCTGTCTGGCTTTATAGCTTCTAAACAAATATTAATAAGGCTCAATATTATATACATTAATAATATAAATATTTTTTACACTGCTAACGAATAGAGACAACAACAACAACAACCCAGTATAATCCCAGTTAGTGGGATCTGGGGAGGATAGTGTGTACGTAGACCTTACCCTTACCCTGGGGTAGAGAGACTGTTTCGAAATAGACCCCCGGCATCCTTCCCTACAAGAACTTCCCACCTTGCTCTTGGGAAGACTCAAACTCACAACCTCTTGGTTGGAAATGGGGGTTGCTTCCTGAATTTTAGGTTTATGAGTTTTATAGCGCAATTCTTTTTGCTTATTAGGTTCAGGAACCAAATAGATAACTTATACAGGGTTTAAATCGAAGCTAACGTGATATGTCGAATTTGTAGTTTTCATTGTGGCTCTACCCCTGCCAATGAATTTTTAACTTGTGATAGCAGGCAGTTATTATTGTTACCGAGTTATTTATAATGCTTATTATATAGAAATTTGATTGTATAAACAATATATGTTTATGTCGTTAGAGCATAGAACTCAAACTCCATTAACCACCCTACGAATTCCATTAACCCTTGCTTCATTAATCAAATCCAAAGCACTGTATTTGTTGAACATTTTTAGTTTAATTAAGTGAAGCAGCCTAATTCCACCAGACACCACTTATAATTTCCATATTTGTCTTTGTGCTGATCTTAGGTTTCAATCCTAAGTATGAATGGTCTCTACAAAGTCAAAGACATCTCTTTGTATAGTTGACCAATGCGTGCATTTACTTGTCAACAAAGGATTCTCTCCACTTCATAATTAATTATTAGTTCTAATCTTGGAGTTTGTTTTACTTAATTAAAAAAAGATATTAATTTTGCTTGTTCGAAGTTAATTAATCATTGTTAATTTTCAACAGTCTTTCCAAGGTACATGAACTTGCTAGCTTTGTCACCTCCACGTATGAACTAAAGCCAATATCTCAGGATACAAAGGGCAGAAAGCAAAAATCAGTTCAAAAGTCTTAGTAAGAGTTTACCATTTGGATTTGACTGTCAGAATATATATACTATTGATGAGTCAAAAAACAAAGTAAAAGCAAATAAAATAGAGTTGTTAAGGAAATAAATGATATCACATTGTAACAGCCTAGCCTATTAGTGATATTGTCCTCTTTGATTGGGTTGTTTTTCTATTACATATGATATCAAAGCTACTCCACATGTAACCTTCAACGGTGGTGGGGCAAACCTCAACGAGGATACTAAATCCATAATGGGGGTTGTATGTGATACCTCAGACGAAACCCCTATCTTCAAAATACGGGAAAAATATTGGGTTATAAATAAACAAGCCTTAAACCTTAGAGTCGTGCAGGCATAAGTCCTAAACTGATAGGTATCACTAGTGGGTTGTACTATTACTTATAGGGTAAATAAAATTATATAGCCACTCTCCAAATAATAGCTGAAAAATATATATTTTTGTATATATATACATTTTGTATGTAATATACAAAAATTATACAAATTTTATACACTTTTTCGACAATCAAATATAAATAATTTCTGACGCGGACTAAAAGCGAAAAAAGGCCATACATATATACTCTAATTAATCTGCAAAATATATCCAAGTTGCGGTTAAAGTCAAAGGGAAAAACAAAGTTCAAATCAAAAGACGAAAACGGGTTTTTATATGGGAAAATTTTGCAAATTTCGGTTTAATGCCTACTACCAATAAAGTTATCTTGGATTTAAACTAAAAATGGAATCATTGCGATATTCAAAAAGTGTTTAAATTGCAAAAAGACCTAATTGTAATTCTGAAAACTATTAGCAAATTAAGAGTGGAGTGGACGTATATCTACTTCCATTAAGATGCTTCTGGGGAAGAGAAGAACATCATTTCAAAGATGATCAAGATCTGCTTAGAAGCTGTTTTTTTCAATGATTTTTCTCTTCTCTTTAAATTTTCAAATTTTCACCAAAACCATTATAAAGATCTGGTTAATATTACTATCACAAACATAGGGATTTTTACATAAATACCTGGCCATATTTGTTGTGAATTTCTATAACTCGATCTGTGACATTTGTTAAAGAGGAATGCATGCCAAACTACATAAAGGAATAATATGAAGAAAAAAAAATAGTTTGTTTGGCCAAATTTCTTCAAAGCAAAAAAAATATTTCCCAAAAACAGAAGTAGTTGGATTGAGCATATCCAAGAAACACAGAAGTAGTTGGATTGAGCACATCCAAGAAACACAGAAGTAGTTGCCAAACACTAATTGTTGTCCAGAAATATTTTTATATTATTTAGCTAAACACAAACTGCTTCTCACCAAAATTATTTTTGAAAAAAAAATGCTTTTAAAAAAGGGATTGTTACACAAATAGTGGGCCGGTATACATAGGTTATACATTAATTATACATAATTATACATATATTATACATGCATTTTACGTACAATATATATCCGCCGGCTATTTTTAGTTTAAGAAATTAGGTGAATGGCTATTTGGATTAATTATTCTTTAAAAAAAATATTTTTTAAAATAATATAATTTTAAAAGCTTGATCAAATATTAGTCGAATATCACAGGGATTAAAAGTCCCAAAATTAGAATTTATCCCTAAATGAGGCGAAAAGTGCTCTTGTCCCAATGGCCAATACAATATAAGTCAGTAAAATTTTGAAGCTTGAAGAGAATTTAGACAAGAGCAAGCTTTGGAATATACAATAGTCAATTTTGAGACGAGCAAGCTGAAAGACTCTGTAAAGAAGTGGGTATTGATAGTATACACAAACATCATGACTAACATTATTTTTTTTTTTTAGTGTTTTTAGGTTATAATACTATACACGGTCACGTGAAATAGAAATTAATAACTATGTCCATATTGTGTGTGTTTATATGCATGATAGTATTTCTGAATTTGGTTGATGGACTCCAAATGGCACAAAAATTAGTGGATTCATCGGATATGGCGTTGCGAGTAACATTCACCGTGACTAACATTATTTTTCGGCGTTTTAATATCATGAAACAAGAATTAATAATTATTTCTATTTTTTATTTATATACATAATGATTTTTCTAGGTTTGGCCCAAAAACTAGTGGATCCCAAAGATCCGGCCTTATCAGCAATACTCACCATGACTAACGTCACTTTTTAGCGTTTTGGAGTCATAAGAATACTATGTACAACCATATGAAATAGGAATTAATGATTATATTCATTTTATCTTGTGGTTATATACATGACAATTTTTCTAAATTTGATAGACTCCAATTAGCCTAAAAATTAATGGATCCATCGTATATGACCTTGTGAACAATACTTACCATGATATTTTTTTGGGTATTTTGGGATCATGAAATAGGAATTAATCATTATGTCCATCTTTTTATTTTTTTATATACATAATTTTTTTCCTAAGTCAAGTTGACCGACTCCGATTGGCATAAAAATTGATGGATCTATCAAATACACTCTTGTGAACAATACTCACCATGACTAACATCGTTTTTAGTGTTTCAAAGTCATAAAAATACTAAGCATGCAAAGGCATATACAGGACTTTTCTTGAGCGATGTCACATTTATAAAAAGAACATATAAACAAATCATTGTAATATTGTATAAATAAAAAGAAATTTAAATGCATTGGTGTAATTATCATTTTAATGTTCAAAAAAGAAAGACAAAAAGGTGAAAGAATATTTCAGGAAAAAAGGCTTAAAAAAGCTATCTTTATCACAAGTAAAAACGAACTTAGCAAGATATATTTCTTTTCAGGCTAGGGTAGTATATTACAGAGGGGTGACCAATTCAGTCATTTTTAAATTGAATTGCTACAATGACAAAAATAGTTAAATCATACAGACAGGAGGGTCGAACAAGCGACGTTCTTGGATGAAGGGCACAATCTTAACCAGTGCACAAGAGAGTGCCTATTTGTCAAGCGGTGATACAGAATATTATTTGACCGATTTTAAATGTTCGGATATCATTTTGACACATATTTAGTTAATTTTTTCGACAAAGCGGTGTCATGTGACACCGCTTCACTCAATGTAAATCCGTCCCTGTATTCATGGCTACATGAACAAAAATTAATGATTATGTCTATTTTGTATGTTTATATACATGATGATTGATACAATCCTATATAGCAGAGCAAAGCGGAGAATATTGAAGATGACCCTGAATTATATATCTAGTGGACTGTTGACTCGCTCCAGGTCCAAGAACGCCCGAGGGATGCACGCTAGAGAACCGCATGATCTTAATCAATTGACTCGAAGATTTTTGGAGAGCCACTTGGAGGATTTATACAAAGAATACCATGTTTGGAGTCTTGAGAATTGAGGAATTAAGACCCCAATCCAAATGGTGCGACATGTTTTTACCCATCATTGGCTACAGTTCAAGAGGGGCCTGAAGAGCTGAAGAAAATAAGCTTCAGGAATTTGACACAATTCATCCGTGTGTTACAGTTGAGTTTACAGTTGAGGTATTATGGTTTGGACTGGCAATTATTTTTGAAAAATTAACTTTGAAACTTTCTCTATTTTACCCATTGGGTATTTATAATATTCTAGGGTTATTTCTTTAGTCACTTAGCATATTTCAGCATAAGAAACTTCTTGAAAGAGATTTGGAACATCTTGATTCGAGTTCAACTTTGGATTACCTGTTTCAAGAATTGGGTTCTTGAGGGTAATCTTCTTGTCCCTTTTTTTATATATTGAATTTCTAATTTGTTGTTCTTGGGAGGTGATGCGATAATTTTTCTAATTGCTTGAGACATTCACTTAGGGTTCTAGATTTTCTTCTATATTTTATTTTTCAGACTACTTTTGATTATAATAATCAAACCTATCTTTAGTTTTGCTTCAATTATTGTTATTTTTATATTCCGCTATTTTATTTATCTCGGATCGTATATGTTGGTATCAGAGCGAAGGCTCGGGTATTATTCTAACAAACCAATGTTTCCCATTCTTAAAATCAAAATCCGAATTAGTAAAAAAGAAAGGCAAAAAAGTATAGCTATTATTTTATGGCCATAGTTCATTTAGATGGTATGGATTATAGCACACAAAAATCCAAAAATTATCTTGAATTCCTGTTTTATGGCCCTAAAATGCTCAAAAAATGAGGAACGAACATGGAAAAGTGATGACTATTATTCGTTGGATCATTTCTAGCGGGCCGACAAAATTTTAGGTGATTCCATGCCAGTCGCCCGAATTCATCCAGATGACGTGAATTATAGCACACGAAAATCTAGAAATCGTCATGAATTCCTGTTTTATGGCCCTAAAACGCAACAAGGAACGATCATGGAAAAATGTGACTATCGTTCAATAGGTCATTTCTGATGGTCCCACAAAATTTTAGGCGATTCGGAGCCGGTCGCCCCAAAGCATGCATATGCCTCAATAGGATTTGTAAGGTAAGGTCTAGCCCAGTATGTGTTTGCTTATGTTTTATGCCTTTGGGAATATATCCAAGCGAATATGGGATTATATGACCTCGTGAAACTTTGCTGGAAGCTACATCTTGATCCTCCGCATGAGGCTGCCATCATAAGGCAATGTGAGGCGTAGAGGAGTTATTATAGGCATAGAGGCAATACTACTGTAGCTTTTCTATCCCTTACTTGTAATCTTCCTTTGTGGTTTTTTTTATATTATTATTATTAATAATAAAACTAGACCTAGGCACCTTGCCTAGTGGATTTGCTAAAAAAAATAAAATAATAATACACGAAATTCTGGAAATCGTCTTGAATTCCTAGTTTACGGCCCTAAAATACCAAAAAAAAGGAACGGTCATGAAGAGGTAATGACTATTGTTCATTAGGTCATTTCTGATGGGCCCATAAAATTTTAGGCCATTCAGAGTCGGCCCCCAAATTTATGTAGACGGCATGGACTATGGCACACGAAAATCTAAAAATCGTCCTAAATTCTTATTTTATAGCCCTAAAATACCAAAAATAAGGAGTAATCATGGAGAAGCGATGACTATTGTTCATTAAGTCATTTCTGATGGGCCCGCAAAGTTTTAGGCGATTTGAAGTCGTTGCCCGAATATGCAGATGGCGTAGACTATAGCATACGAAAATCTGGAAATCATTCCAAATTCCTATTTTATGGCCCTAAAATGCCAAAAATAAGGCACGATTATGGTGAAGCGATGACTATTATTTATTATTCCATTTCTGATGAGCCCGCCAAAATTTTAGGAAATTCAAAGCCGGTTGCTCAAACTCATGCAGATGACATGAGCTATAGCACACAAAATCTGAAAATCATCTTGAATTCCACAATAAGGAATGGTCATGGCGAGTTGATGACTCTGAAAATCATTTTAAATTCCTGTTTTATTTCCTTAAAATGCCAAAAATTGAGGAACGGATATGGTGAAGTGACGACTCTTGTTTGTTAGATCGTTTCTAATGGGCCGTAAAGTTTTAGGCGACTCGGAGCTAGTTACCCAAGATCATGCAAATGGCACGGACTCGAGCACACAAAAATCTGAAAATAATCCTGAATTCTTATTTTATGTCCCTAAACCCCCCAAAATAATGAACGATCATGGCGAAGCGATGATTATTGTTTATCAGGTCATTTCTGATGGGCCGGCAAACTTTTAGACGATTCGGAGTTGGTTGCCCCAATTCATGCGGATGACGTGGACTATATCATACGAAAATCTGAATATCTTTCCTGAATTCATGTTTTATGGCCCTAAAATGCACAAAACAAGAAATGGTTACGGCAAAAGCAATGATTATTGTTCATTATGTTGTTTCTTCAATTCTTGTTTATGGCCTTAAAGTGTCAAAATATAAGGAATGGTTATGGCAAAGCAATGACTATTGTTCATTAGATCGTTTGATGGGCCTGCAAAATTTTAGGCGATTCAAAGCCGGTCGCCGAATTCATTCAGATGGCTGTACTACAGCACATGAAATCTGGAAATTGTCATAAATTCATATTTTATGGCCCTAAATCGTAAAAAATATAGGAACGATCATGGCGAAGTATGCGCAGATTCATTAGATCATTTCTAATGTACCCGCAAAATTTTAGGCGATTCGGAGCCAATCGTCCAAATTCATATAGATGGCATGGAATATAGCATACGAAAATTCGGAAATCATCCCAAATTCCTATTTTATGGCCAAAAAATAAGAAACAATCATGGAGAAGCGATGACTGTTATTCATTAGATCATTTTTAATGGGTCCACAAAATTTTAGGCTATTCGGAGATGGTTGTCGAATTTATACAGATGGTGTGGATTGTAACATACGAAAATCTGAAAATTATCCTTAATTCTTTTTTTATGGCCTTAAAATATTAAAAAACAAGGAAGAATCATGGAAAAGAAATGACTATCATTCTTGAGGTCATTTATGATGGGCGCGTAAAAGTTTAGGTGATTCGGAACTGGTCGCCTGAGTTCATGCAGATGGCGTGGACTATAGCACATGAAAAATTTGAAATCATCCTGAATTCCTTTTTAATGGGCCTAAAATTCAAAAAATAAAATAAAATAAGGAACAATCACAGCAAATAGAAGATTATTGTTCATTAGGACGCTTCGGATGCTGCCGCAAAATGATAGGCGATTTGGAGCTGATTGTCCGAATTCATACAGATGGTGTGGACTATAACAGAAGAAAATTTTAAAATTATTCTAAATTCCTATTTTATGTCCATAAAACGTATAAAATGAGGAATAGTCATGGGGAAGCAATGACTATTGTTTATTATGTCATTTCTAATGGCCCGTAAAATTTTAGGCGATAAAAATGAGGAGCGGTCATGGAGAAGCGATAATTATTATTCCTAAGGTCATTTTTTATGGATCGAAAAAAGGCGATTCGGGTCTGGTCGACCAGATGCATGCAGATGTCATGGGCTGCAGCATACAAAACATTGGGAATCTGGAAAAAATTCCAGTTTTATGGCCCTAAAAAGCCAAAAACGAGGAACCGTCATGGCGAAGTGATGACTATTTTTCCTTAGGTCATTTTTCATGGACTGGAGAAGTTTTAGGCGATTCAGGTTTGGTCGCCCGGATGCATGCATATGGGCATGGGCTATAGCACACAAAAATATGAGAACCGGGCAGAATTCTAATTTTATGTCCCTAAAATGCCAAAAAGGAGGAACGATCATGGTAAAGCAATGACTATTATTCCTTAGATTATTTAAGATGGGCCTATAAAATTTTAGGTGATTTAGGTCCGGTCGCCTGGATGCGTACAGATGGCGTGGCTATAGTAGATGAAAATGTAGGAATCGAGCGAAATTCCAGTTTTATGCCCTAAAGTTCCAAAAAGTGAGGAACGATCATGGGGAAGCGATGACTAATATTCTTTAGGTCATTTTTTATGGACCAAATTTTTTTAGGTGATTCGGGTTTGGTTGCCCGGATGTATGCAGATGAGCATTGGTTATAGCAAACGACAATTTGGGAATCGGGTGGTTCAAGTTTCATTGCCCTAAAAGGCCAAAAATAAGAAACGGTATAGCGAAGAGATGATGTGATGACCCAAAAAGTCATCACTTGTTTTAAAAGTAAATTATGCGTTCCGAGGCCTTAAAAACTTCTTTTTGTCTCACCTCAATTTGCGTGCCCAGTTCGGGCGCCTAGCCGAAAAGTCAATATGTGAAAATCTGTGAAAAATGATGAATTTTGACTTTAAAGTGGATTAAGTTTACTTCGGTCAATATTTTGAATAAATAGATCCGGACCTGTGATTTGGTAGTCCCGGAGAATCCGTAGGAAAATGTAGGACTTGGGCATATGCCTAGAATTGAATTAAGAGGTCTCAAGCCCGAGAAATGAATTCTTTGAAGAAAATTATTTTTTCTGGAATATTTATAAGTTTTTGAAAATGAAATGTGTTTAAAACTTGATGGCATCGGGCCCATATTTGAGTTCCGGAGTTCGGTACAGGTCTTATATGTGATTTAAGATAAGTCTGTGAAATTTGATTAAAAAAATAGACTTGAAATGACGTGAATCGGATCGTATTTGCAAAAAATTGGAAAATTTGAAGTTCTTAAGAAATTTCATGATTTTGATGCTAAATTCATAGTTGTAGAGGTTATTTTAGTGATTTGAATATAGGGGCGAGTCCGTATGATGTTTGTAGGTTAGTGTGCATATTTGGTTTGTAGCCTCGAGGGCTCGGGTGAGTTTTGGATAGGCCACGGGGTAGATTTTGGACTTGAAAAATTGCAGGTTTTTACTTGGTGTGATCAGGTCTACAGGCTTCACAATTGCAAAGCCTGGCTCGCAAATGCGAAGAATAGACCTCGCAGCCTGAGTCGCAAATGCGATTTCGCATTTGCGAACGGTCTCTCGCAAATGCGATGATGACTAGAAAGTTGAGTGGGTCGCAAATGTGAAAGTCCAATTTTTTGAAGGGTTCGCAATTGCGACATCAGAGACCTGTAAGTTCATAACGTAGATGCATTTCAACCATTTTTCACACTCTTTCAAAACCAAAACACCCTAGGACGATTTTTCAAAGGCAACTTCTTCTCCAAATTGATTATACAAGCGAATTAGTGGTGAAATTAAGGGGTAAAGCGATAGTTGAAATGTGAATTATATTCGTGGTATCGAGGTAAGTGTTTGGTCTAACCTTAGGTTGAAGGATTAGGAGTCGAGTCTTATTTGCTATGTGATAT
Source organism: Nicotiana glauca (assembly GCA_026770625.1). Taxonomy (NCBI): domain Eukaryota; kingdom Viridiplantae; phylum Streptophyta; class Magnoliopsida; order Solanales; family Solanaceae; genus Nicotiana; species Nicotiana glauca. The sequence continues at coordinate 96,251 of MU747404.1, read as the reverse complement.
TTGTTGAGTACGACGTATAGGTATGATGACGAGTATCTATACGTTTGTGTCAAGCATGCCCGTGAGTCTTACATTGTGATTATTATGACTTCGTTGTATTATTCATGCTTTGGTGATGATTTCTACTTGTTGGGCAAAGTTTGTGGAAGTAATTGTGACATGTGAACATTGAGGAGCGTTGGCTCAAGTTATTTACGAAAGTGAAAGCTTAAGTGGTGATTGAACCTTTTAGAGCATTGGCTCAAGTTGTAAAGTGAGTCATGAAGTAAAAGTGAAAAAAGAGAAAAGAATCACTATATTATCTCCCTTGCCAGGATATTGTTGTTGTTTTGATGTTGTCCCTTGCCGGGACTTGATTCTTGACCTATTGTTCCCTTGCCGGGATTCTTGTTGTAGTTTCATTTATTTCCTTGGTTGTGATTTTTGTTTGGGTGAGGAAGAGTGTTAAAGCACGAAGGGTGATGCCGTGTATTATTTTGGTGAGAGAGTGTTAAAGAACGAGGGGTGATGCCGTGTATGATTTGCGAGGAAAAAGTGTAAATCACGAAGGGTGATACCATGTCGCACGATGTACCATATGTGCCAATTATATTGACTATATGGTAAGGACGAGAGTAAAAGCACGAAGGGTGATGCCGTGCACATTTTCATTACTTGATTTCTTGGTGAGAACGAGAGTAAAAGCACAAAGGGTGATGCCGTGCACTTATTGATTTGTGATTCTTTGTTGATATCCGAGATATGTTGTTTCTTTCAATTACTTCTTGTCTTTCTACTCTGAATTGATAGTTCCCCCGCAGCATGTTACCCCTCCCATACTTGACTGTATATTACTGTTCTTCTTTTCCGCTGTATATAGTTGAATTGCACAAGTTTATTTGGTATTCTGGTCCTAGCCTCATCACTACTTCGCCGAGGTTAGGCTAGGTACTTACCAGCACATGGGGTCGGTTATGCATATACTACACTCTGCACTGTGTGCAGATCCCGGAGCAGCAGCTTTTGGATCGTAGATTGGGTGGCTGCCGTCAGTCCATGCGGAGATCCATGTTAGTCCTGTAGGCGTCCGCAGGCCCTGGCGTCTCCCTCTATCCCTTTTTATTCCTGTTTCATTTCCTTAAATTAGAAATAATGTATCTTTAATCTTTCATAATTTGTATGTAGTATTCCTATATCGTCTGTGAAACTGTGACACCAGCTCTGGATGGTCGAGGTTCAAACAATTGTATTAGATACATATTTCAGATAGTTTACTATATTTTTTCCGCTTATTATAATTTTTGCTGTCTACACGTTATTTCTCTATAATTGTTACATAATATAAAATGGGTAAAAAGATAATTAGTTCAAACAGTCGGTTTGCCTAGCTCTCATTAGTAGGTGCCACTACGACTCCCTAGGCTGGGAAATCCGGGTCGTGATGGATGACTATTTTTCTTTAGGTTGTGTTTGATGGGACGAAATATTTTTAGGCGATTCGGGTCCAGTCACCTGGATGCATGCAGATGGCGTGGGATAGCATACTAAAATCTGGGAATTGAGTAAAATTCTAGTTTTATGGCCCTAAAATACCAAAAAAGGAACAATCATGGCGCATTGATGACTGTTGTTCCTCATGTCATTTTTTATGGGATGACAAAATTTTAGGCAGTTCGGATTGGGTCGCTGAAAGTGGGGATTTAGACTGCTTATTAGCGCCTTTTAGCTTTTGTTTTAGTTTAAAAGCATTGAATTGTATTCCCAAAACTGATGAAATTGTGCAAAATTGTAGGAATGATGAAAGTTGATCCCCCAAGATGAAATCCGACTCAAAAAGGAGTATTCTAAAGCACAAGGCAATAAAAGGCACAAAAACATAATTGTGCGGTCCGTAAAAGAAATTGTGGACCGCAGATGAAAATCTGCGGCCGCAAACCAAGAGGAAGACTTTAGCAGATATTTGCAAAAAGTGTGGACCGAACATGAATTGGGCGGCTGCAAAGTTGGGCTAAGAGTCGAAGATCAGAGAGTATAAAAAAAGACCAAGTCTAGAGCCTCTATGAATTGTGGACCACACAAGAATTGTGCATCTGCAGAAGAATGCCTTGTAACTGCAGTCCTAATTGTGCGGATCGTAGAAGAGCTACCTTACGGCCGCAGTTCAGAAGTGTGGCGCCGCAAAATATTGCCTCTCGGTCACAGTTCCAAATTGTGCGGCCGCAGAACTCCAGTTCCTGCCAGATGAAGAAATTTGCGGTCCGCACAAGGAATTTTGTAGCTGCAGAACGTCTCGAGGGCCATTTTTATCCTAGATTTTTAGCCCTATATAAATGGACGAGTTTCACAAATTAGATCAACTTTTAAACCCCTAAAGTTGGTGTATTCGTTTTCCTTTGCCACTTTAGGAAGTTTTGTATTATTTTGGTGTTTTAACATTAGTTTGCTTTATTTTAATCTTCCAATATGTGTTTAATTAGGTTTTCTTCTCTAATTTCTGTAATTTCTATCATGAGTATCTAGACTTCTATTAGGGTTTTAATCCAACCCTAGTGTGTAAACCTTATGGGTGATTAATTTAGTGCTTGTTTATGATTAGGTGTTTATTATTTAGCTTAGTTCATACTTTAATTGTAATTGATGGTTGCAAATATTAATTCATGCCTATTTGACTTAGTCTCTAATCGAGAAAGAGGTACCTAGTCTAGGATAGCTTAGCTAACGAGGAATTTGGTCAATTGAGAGATTGATTAACCCAGTTAAAGGGTTCAACCTAGAGATAGTCATACCCCAACTTGGGCTCTTAAACCGTTTTGGTAGATACCTATTTGGTCATGAAAAGAGCGAATTGGGCAAAACCACTCTCTGACTGAGAGGTATTGAGTGGGTAACATAGAGTTGTAAGCTATAATACACTCCAATCAACTACACAAGCATTAACGCCTTTATCCCATTAGGAAAATACCTAGGTTATTGTCACAACCCTAGGCTTTTAATCTAATTAGAAAAAAAACTCAAAAAAATTATCTCTAGTCTTCTATCTTTAATTTTCAATCATTAGATTAACATTAGAAATAGAAACAAAAACCTTATTGTGGAAGGGCAATCTAGATAGTCCATTTGCTTACGTCAAATATATACTCCCAGCTCCCATCACAACTCTTAGTTGATTCGACCTTGACTCCTAGTTGGTTATATATTATTGCATACGACCATTACATATCTCTATTGAGGTGTGCATTTGGACGTGACCAATTTTTGGCACTGTTCCGGGGAAGTTAATAATGATGTTCAATATTTTAAAAGGCATGGGCGTGAGGCAGAGCATTTTACTTAACATGGGGCGAGGCATATGTGCCAAGGCATAAGGCGTAATCCCCATGGATCTTTAATTTTTTGATTTATAAATTAATAAATAGCATAATATAAAGTACATTAAAAGTTTAATAAATTTAAAAAGATTAGAATAACTCATAAAAAATAAAATATCTAGCATTTTCTTATAATTATAAAAATGCAAATGTTCATGTTATTATGAGTTACAAATAAACTATAACATCTTATCTTTCAATGAATTAAAAAATCACAATAAAAAATATTATCAAACTACACAATTTACCTCCCTAAAAGTTAATAATTCGGAAACTTCATTAGTACTATAATTTAAATTATTACTTCTTATGAGTAAATATAAAGTTGCTTATAAATAAAAAAAATAAAAGTTTGATGATTTATAGAGATATAGAACTAAGATATGACGAGCTACAGTAAAGATATAAATTTAGGCACTTTATTTTTAGAAGAAGTATTCATTTGATATTCAGCCAATTTGTAATATGACTCCTTATTTTGAATTACTCTCAATCTTCATATTTTTTATGGATTAATAGGACTTTAGTTGCTTGTTTGTTAAGGAATTTCGAGTGTCGACAAATCTAATCAGGGAATTCGACGTGATTTGTTTTAGGAACTGTTAGGCGAGCCCCGAGCTATGAGCGTTGGGCGTGTTTCGGGCGCTTAGTCGGGCTCTTTGGATATAAGCATCACAAAACTAAGCCCTACATGTGAGCCTCGGGGCATTTTAGTAGTGCCCTTCTCCGAAGCGAGCCCCGAGGAAAGTCCCAAAAAAGCCTTTCAAACAGTGATGGTGTTAGCTATATATTTGGGTTGTGTGTAGATTATCTTCTTTTCCTTCAGTGCTACTAATTTGTGCAAAACAATTGTAGGTACAACTATGGTGGCGAACAATAAACTCGGAACCATGCCTTTTTGGGAGATGTGGACATTGACGATGTCCAAGTTGAAGAGGTTCCTCTTGAACCTCAAGCAAATAGAAGAGGTTGGGCTCCTCATGAAAATGTTTTAATCCACCCCTACCTCTCCCATGAGACGATCCACACTGGGTGTTACCCAATGAAGGGTATGCAAGTGCAACAGACCCTCCCCGTATTAGGACAAGCAACTTTCAAATCACCAATGTGATGCTCACTTTGGTAGAGCGACGATATTTCTTCACCGAGGCTCCAAGTCAAAATGCATATAAACATTTGAAGGGGTTTGTTGACACTTGTTGGGGAGGAAACAAACAAACATCTCCGAGGATGCATTGAGGCTAATGATTTTTCTCTTCTCTCTATGGGGAAAACTTTAGATTGGTTGGAACGATTTCCGAACCATTCCATTCGTACTTGGGATGAGTTGGAGGAGAAATTTATTGCTAAGTTCTTCTCTCTCAGGCATATGGCTACTGTAAGGCCCCGAAAATTTTTTTTCGAGTAATTTAAGATTTCGTCGTGCCAAAGTATGCTAAATTATTTTATTTCATGTGCAAATGAGGATTTATGATATGATGTATATCAATTAGATATTTTAATAAGCGTATAAATCATATTAGAAGTGAATTGGGGTCTAAGGAGAGGCCTAAGTCAAAACCAAGTTGGAAAATTTCATATTACACGAAAGTTGTAGATGAGTTCACACAAGACCTCAATTTGGATGATCATATCACCAGTTATATATGGCGTTGTGTGACGCACAAGATATCAACTTAAAGCCCTTTGAGTCTAGTTTCTAACACAACAAACCGTTTGTTATTTGGAGGTGTAGACAGAAAGTTATGACCATTTTACTCGGCATGTATCACTAGCGCGCCCAGGTGCGCGATCGCGCAAGTGGATGCGCATATTGCGAAGTATTCTGCTTTTGGACACGCATATTACCGCACCCAGGTGCATGACCGTGCTAGTAGAAGGCCTCTAAATACCCCTAAAGACCGAAAATAAGAGAGTTTAAGATATCTCTCAAGCTTAGGGCTTTCTCTACACCCCAACTCGACCAAGGCATCAAATTGCACACCTAAGGTGAGTTTTTAAGTGTGTTTTCATGGTGATTTCACTTCTCAATTACTAGTTACAACATGATTTTGGTTGGATTTCATAGGATTTCTTCAAAACCTCAAGAACACCCCAAAGTTGTCTTTCAAGATTTTGTCTACAAGCGGTAATCTTTTACCCTTAGACTTACATATATGGAGTTATTATGGAATTATGAGTATGAATCATGTATTACAACCTATGGTATGGTGATTGGAAGCCATAAATTCCCGATTTAAATACATGGCCATGGTAGGGGTTTAAAGATGATTATTCGATGGAATTTTGTTGGTTGGGTATGAATGGTTGATCACACATGTGATGTTAGGAGTATAAATTATTGAAGAAAAATAGTGGGATGAATTGTTGGTTAATGGTGATAATTGGATGAACCAATACTATAGTTATGAGGTGTAAAGGTTTATACCTACAAGGTGTTTGATAATAGGCCTAAATGGCATGAGTTATGGGATTTATTACTAATATTGGCCCTATTGAATGTTGTATTGTAGATTGAAGTTGCTTAATTGTATTGGATCCTTAGAGTGTCATTAAGGGGCGAATTTGAGATATGTATGGCTAACTTTAACTCTTGTAGAATCCCCTTGTTATGATGAGCATACGGTATGTGTACCTTGTATGAAAATATGTGAAATGATTGCCTTAGTTGATTTCCATACCACAAGTTATATGTGTTTGTGAGAAGTGATTTGATGTGCCTATCTTGTTATGTGCAAAGTTTGTAAAAGCTTGAGGATATCGACATGGAAGTATGTGTTTACTTATATGAACTATTTGTGAATTCTTGTGATTAATATGCCTTGAACGTTGTTGGTTAAGTCTTCTGATATGATGGTGCAAGTAAATGGCAACAAACCATATGCGGGTGTGTGAATGTGTTTGTGTGGTAAGAGCTGTGTAAAAAATGATGGAAAGAAATCGTAATTGATGAAATTGGAACAAATGTGGTAATAACATATATGGCTTGTTGAGGGCAATTATCGTTGTAACATAAAATGCATATGAGTTGTTGAATATGATGGAAATGGTATTGATGGCTACGGAAATTCTTGTGAATTTTTGTTGTTGTTCTTTGTAAATTATTATTGTTGTTGTGTTGTTTGTGAATTGTTATTGTTCGGTGGGATCGAGTTGCGCACAGCAACACGAAGTAATAAGGTGTGGGTTGTGGTGATAAGGGTGGCCGAGGTAATAAGGGTGGAAAAGTGATCGAAATTACTATTGAAATGAAATTATGAAAAAGATTGTGAAATCATTGATGTGAAAATGTTGAAGGGGAAAATGGAGAGATTGTAAAATTGTTTGGCTTGATTGTACCTTTCATGTATATTTGATTGTTGATTCTATTATTGTTTGTTATCTATGTATTGATTGATCTTACTTGGGTTAAAGTTTGTTCATACATACCAGTACAATTCAAATGTACTGACGTCCCTTTTGCCGGGGGCGCTAGTTTCGTGTTATGATTGCAGGTGGTTCTATAGCAGGTAATTCAGCCCATCGACAGTAGTGCCTACTCTCCATCCCATCAGTTGCATTGGTGAGCCCCACTTCCTCTTGGGTTCATGTGTGGTTCATTCCACCTTCTTTTGAGTTTATTGTGTATTGTAAGGTATAGCCGGGGCCTTATCACCGGCAAGTATTGGTTGAGTTCCTAGTATTCATAGAAGCTCCGTAGACACAATGTGGGTGGTGTATAAAAGTATTTTGGATAGTAACTGTACGGTTCGAAGTCGTGGTCCATGTTGGTAAATGTTGTATGTATTTTTGCAAGTACTTGGTATCAAATTTTAAAAAGTAGAAATGAACTCAAGTTGTAATTTTATGCTTACGTCTTAAATTTCTATTTCAAAAGAATAATGTATATTGGAATCACGGGGTAACGCGTGGGATAGGAAAGGAAATTCCAGGTCCGCTTGACTGGGGTCCTCCGGTTGAGCACTGGTCGTATCCCTTGGTTTTGGGGCATGAAAAACTTGGTATCAGAGCTAAAGGTTTTAAAAGTGTCCTAGGATGTCTCAGAGCCGTGTCTAGTAGAGTCCTTCTTATCGGTGTGTTGTCGACCACATCTATAAGTTGGAGGCTACATGGACATTTAGGAATATTACCCTTCTTCAACACTCCAAATCGTGCGATAAAGCTTAACTATAAGATTATTTTCTAACTCGTGCATTGAGATTCAAGGTAAGTTTAAATGCTCTTTCGTATATTTCAAGTAATGTTGTCATATGTCATGACCAATGGGCAAAGACATGGATATTAAGGAGATGACACGTGTATCTTGTTGAACAAGTGGTATGGATATATAGTATAAGTACATAGTACCATAAGTTACTTTATTTGAGAATGTGTTAAAAGTGATTATCCGCCCAAAGAAGAATTGATCTGATAAATGAGACGTAAGCTTGAATAGCACACGTGGTTAGTGCGAGAAGTATGTAAATGATCCTAAGGTGTGAAAGAAAATTGGTTATATAAGCACGTGATATATGAGAGAATGACCAAGAGATTAATGATGAGAGTGTAAGTCTCTCACGTGAGGTAAGAAGTTATGAAATGAAACTCAATTGAACTCAAGATGAGAAGACCCTTGTACTACGAACTTTATAAGGACCCAGAAATGTACGAAGTTGTATTACACTCATAAAGGATATTGACATGAGAAATTGGAATCCCAGACCTGTGTGGCTGAATAAGAGTAGAGAACTTATGAGATTAATACTATGGTGACTTAAATCTCCCTAATAGTCGAATATATATATAAGGGATAGATATATGAGGCATATGTCCCTAAAGTTTCTAAATTCAAGACTTGTGTCAAAATCCAAGACATTCGCCTCAAGTGGGGGAGGAATGGACGTCATGAGACCACATAAATACAATGAAACAAGAGTGAGACCATGTAGCTATGATGTTTGAATATTTTGTAGAAGACATGCGTGGTCTAGAAAAGAGATAATGGGTAACATGACTCTTTGAAAAGATATGCTAATGATAGACAACTAGTACCCCAAGAAGGTGGAAGGTTATGGAAGGTAAATTCTTCACACATGTCAATGTGAATGATAGGGTCAACGATCCTAGAAAATAAGAGTATGTTTGTAAAGGGATTTTATACTTGTTAGAAGGCTAGGAGCAATGGAAACCAAGAAAGTACCATAGGTCAAATGTGAAAGATTGCGAGTTTTTATAATGGGATAATCATAGATTTGTGATTTAACCAAAGTTCCAGGACATTAAGAAAGGCAGAAAGAATGGGAGAAATAAATGTGATGCTACTATAACCCAAGAGGGTTTTTGGGATTGATGGAGAGCCTCTAAACAATATTACAAACAAATAAGTGTTAAGTGATATGCGGACGGACACACTTTCCCACGGATATCCTAATAAGAGTTAAGAGCTGAGCGGGATAAAATACCTAAGGTAAAAGACCACATAACATATGGAAGAGTGCATGGCTATTCACTAGCTAGGAATAATGAGGCGAGAAGAAATGGAGAGAAAACCTTTAAATTTAGATGGTCATGGTTATCATAAAATATCTCGCATCAGAATGGTGGACTCTCTTAGAGCACAAGTGTTAATAAATGTTATAAGGGACTAACCGTAATGCAACCGACTTGGGTGACACTAAATATCAACTAAAGAATCTAGAGATAGTTCATGTCTACATACAATGGAAAGTGAGAATACCGGTGGTGAAGTTGTGGTATTATAAACTGATTAAACCAGGCATAATGATATTACAAGTTCACGGGAGGCAGGCAAATGCGTGGAACAATAAGGCTATTAACTATACACTATTCGCAAATTGGAATGGGAATGAAAGTTCCAATTAGAAGGAAAAGATGGTACTAGCATATTGTCCAGGCCAAAGGGTGATCAATAAGGGAAAGACAACACATCTACCCAAAGGGAAAATGAAATGTTCGGAATAGATTGAAAGAGGATGAACACTTGTTACGGACCAGACATGTTTAGCATGGTAATTCCTAAGCCGCAATATCATGGAACTCTATTGGTAGCTACAATATGGGGAATGAGGTGAGTTACTCATCGAGGATAGAATCAGGTGGACTAAGTCTTACACTTAAGAGTAAAACCAAAAGTCGTTGTTGAACAATTAAGGAGGATCTAAAGTTTCAGAGAATGCCTTCTCGGGCCAATGACCCTTCCTAAATTATATACATATAAAGGGTGTTGATATATGTTTTGTGCAATGTTTAACCATAAATAGGGATTGTGAGAATATTCACATGGGAAGTAGTGCAGTTTCTTAAATTCTATAAGGCACATATGGGGAGAAGAGGTTGGATAAGAAAAGTCGGAGCACAATGTTACCTTATATTTGATGCAATGTCGTGCAGGATGGTGTTATCAGGATATGTGTGCAAGTTAGCAGGTGTTATTCATTTGAGACAGAAGGTCATATGAGAAAACTCATTTAGTGATATCTTTTGTTGAGAATTTGGAAGAGTTAGTAGCAATTATTCACATGAGATTGTAACCATATCAGGGGAATTATAGAACTCAATTCGTGGGAGGTTTTATGTAAGAGGAATATGATAAAGATGTTCCACTAATGATGCCACGTGTTAAGGTGATAGTTTATGCCTCCAGGCAACTCAAGAATCAAGAAAAAAATTACTTAGAAATTGCAGAAGTGGTATTTGCATTAAAGATTTGGCGCCCTTGTTGGTATATGGTCCATGTTGATATAGTTACGGACCATAAGAGCCCTCAATATAATTTCAAACAGAAAGAATTTAATTTGAGAAAGAGAATATAACTGGAGTTACTCAAAGGTTACGACATCGATATTCTATATCACCCGGAAAAAAATCCAATATTGTGGCGGACTTTGTGGCAAAATGTACAAACTGTCGGCAAGTGGAGGCCGAACATTAAAGGCCTAGAGGATTGTTACAAAGAATAGAAATTTCAATGTGGAAAGGGGAAATGATCAATGTGAATTTTTTTGGGTAGGATTACCATGCACTACATGCAAGTTCGACTCAATTTGGGTAATCGTAGATTGACTCACGAAATCAGCTCACTTTTGCCAGTCAAGTCCACCGATACTGTAGAACAGTATGCTCAGTTGTACATCAAGGAAGTAGTCAGACTTCACGGCACTCCAGTTTCTACTATCTCAGATCGAGGGGCTCATTTCACAGCAAACTTTTGGAGGAAATTTCAGCAAGGTTTGGGTACTCAGGTGAATCTCAGCACAACTTTCCATCCACAGATCGATGGTCAAGCAGAGCGGACTATTCAGACGCTTAAGATATGTTGCTGGCTTGTGTCTTGAATTTCAAAGGTAATTGGGATGATCACTTGCCACTTATAGAATTTGCTTTCAATAACAGCTTTCATGCTAGCATTCAGATGGCCTCATTTGAGGCGTTGTATGGAAGAAGGTGTAGATCCCCGATTGGTTGGTTCGAAATAGGTGAGGAAGAACTGTTAGGGCTAGATCTTGTGCACCAGGCTATGGAAAAAGTTAAAGTCATTCAGGAAAGGATGAAAACTGCTCAAAGTCGCCAGAAATCCTAACGGACGTTCGTCGAAGAGACTTGGAATTTCAAGTTGACGATTGGGTATTCTTGAGGGTATCTCCTATGAAGGGGGTCATGTGATTCGGGAAGAAAGGGAAGTTAGGTCCGGTATGTCGGGCCGTATCGAGTCACTCAAAGGATAGGACAGATGGCTTATAGGCTGGAATTGCCCCCTGAAATGTCACTAGTACACCCGGTATTCCATGTGTCTATGTTGAAGAAAGTGGTTGGAGATCCATCCGTCATCGTGCCTACTGAGACTATTGAGGTGAGTGGAGACTTATCGTATGAGGAGGTTCCAGTTGCTATTCTTGATAGGCAAGTCCGAAAATTGAGGAACAAGGAAATTGCTTCAGTTAAAGTATTGTGGCGAAGCCAACAAGTCGAGGAATCCACGTGAAAAGCGGAAAAAGAAATAAAAGAGAAATATCCCCATCTGTTCGAACAAGTCTAGTAGTGATCGTGCGAACGGTTTTCTCTAAGTATTTAGAGGTAGTGTTTAGATTCATGCAAAGACACCCCATTTTCCCAAATTGCCTTATTGTTTTAACTTCCCAATGTGCGCCAAATTGCAAATGTTGTTGCTATTTGGGTAATGTTCAACCCTTGAAGTAAATGAAAATTTTTGTGAAACTTATGTGGTAGGTAAATGGTTAATGATAGTGTAGATTGGTAATGATTAATTGAAGCATTTTTGTCATGTGAAAGTGATTGAATTGTATGGGGCTCATTGAAGTAACCCAGTTTGGTGCATGTAAATGGCATTGGTTGAACCAGGTCTAATTTGTGGTATAAAGAGAATGAGCTAAGTGTAAGTTGTTTAAAGTGTATGACTATGTACAAGTCTTTGAGGTAATGAATTGTATACCAGCTGTAGGGATAACCGAAACTGTGTAATGGTACTTGGAAATATGTTTCGGGGGCTCTCTGACAGGTAGATAAGCCTAATTACAAAGGAAACTCTGGCGAAATTTTCGGAAATTTATGGAGTAGGCCAAATTCGGGTCTATTGATATATTTTATGATGTGAACAAGCTAAAGTTACATAAGGATGGCTAGTGAACGGACGTCA
>MU747404.1:36049-79505 GCA_026770625.1 Nicotiana glauca | reverse complement strand
CAATTGCTTGATCCCGGCCCCCTTTCCGTTGAGAACTTTGCTTCTTGTTGGCCTTGAGGGTGAATCTTTTTTCCAACCAATCGGGTTCAATTCTCAGGATTTCATTATGACTCGCCCGTGTGGGCTGCGGCCTTTTCACTTTATTCTGCCTTTGCCTTTGATTTTCTTTCTTTTCCAATGTCTTTACTTTGAAAGCATCAATCACCATGGTCAATCGGGATTGGACTGACGCACCCGCTGAGGCTGGATATTTTCTTTAACTCTAACCAGGCGGAGTCCTATAGAACCAGTCCTGTCACCTTTTCTTTGTTACAGTTATGAAATCAGAGTAAAGCCGAAAGGGATTCAAATAAAAGTATGTGAAAAGCAACGCATGAGTTTAAAGAGAAGCGTCCCTTTTGGGGGAAAAGAAGGACTTATCTGGGGTGCATGCTGGTTTCAAATGAACATGACATGCTTCATGGACTGGACGCCCGACCCACATAAACTTTCCAACTTCTAGTGAACCCATTGATCCGCATTTCAAAATCAGGGTACCTTGCCAGGACTCTTTTAGTGATGATATGTCTTCTTTTCGGCCGACAGCGCCCTTTGCGGGTTTTTGCCAATCGACCTCTCTCATTTCTCTTCTCACTGTCGCCCGATAGTGCTCTTTGCGAGTTTTCACTGAGAGGACTCTTTCATTTCATTTTCTCTACTCACCATCGCCGTATGGTGCCCGAAGGTTTTTACCGATAAGACTCTCTCATTTTATTTCTCTCAATTTGAATTGCATCGGATTCCAACAATGATGTTTTTTATTTCCCTAGTTTTGCCAATTGATCGGAAGGACTTGGACAAGATCTTTAGGGTAAGAAGGATTTTGGGCGGAACTACAACTTTGGAACCATTTCGGCGGATTCATAGCCGAACCATCATATCATCTGCCCCAGTTTCAGTTTTTGGAGAAATTGGGATTTTTGTTTTGGTGTGACTGAACCTCAGGGGGAGGCAGCCTACATATCCTTTCGGAATCAAGTCGGACGTAGTTCAGACAAATAATTTTTATTTTATTTTTGTTTTCGTTTTGTTTTGTTTTTCTTTTATCTTTCTCTTTCCTTTCCTTTTTTTTATAGTACTTCCGGATTCCAAAGAGGGTGATCAAAGAAAAGTAACCGGCTCAAAGGGTTTACGAAGGATTGATAGTATTTGGGTAGCGGGAAAGAAAGCCTTCGTCATCTCAATTACACAAAAAACCATCAAAATAGGAGGCCTAGACATAATACCTTTTGACTGCATCTACATTGACTGCTGTTTCAGGGTCATTTCCTTCAATGTCTCCCAGATATAGTGCTCCTCTCGGTAATATTTTCCGGATTATGTATGGACCCTTCCAATTAGGATCAAATTTTCCTTTCGCTTCACTGGTGATGAGGAGAATGCGTCTCAGCACGAGTTGTCCCACCTCAAAATTCCTAGGACGAACTTTCTTGTTATAAGCTCGGGCCATTCTTTGTTGATACAACTGCCCGAATGTGCCCTGAGTATGGTACACTCTTTTGCTGTAATGGACCTTTCCAACACGCGAACCAATTTTCCTTCAATTGTTCCACTTCTTTGTTTTATTTCCTCAAAGTTACCTTCTTTGCATTTCGACTCTTGATTCATTATTTTGAAGTCTGATAGTATTTTGGGATCTAGGCATAAAGTCCGCAAACATGTCATGTTATTTAAAGCTACATTATTAGAACTAAAAAGAAGAAATGAAGGGGAAAAATAGCAAAATCAGAAAGAAAAATAAACAATGAAATATTGATTTTATTTTTTTTGGAATTTTGAAGATAACAGGGTTCACATTCGGGAATTTAAAGACAAGAAGCTAAAAAAACATCCGAGTTACACCCTGAAATAACTGGGGATGCAGAAAAAGTGGCAGGGCTAGTCTACCGGGACTCCCGCCTGATTGGGAATGGCATAGCCTTCCAATTTTGGAGCTTGGCGCTTGGTCCCATGTATAACACCTCAGCGGTGCTAGTGCCCTCTCCCGGCTGAACCATGTTGTCTTCATTAAGCAGTTGTCTCATAGCTCCGCATATTTCCTCACTTTCTTCAGCTGTGAAAACCTCATCGTCTTCCTCTTCATTATACTTAGGCTCGACAAAGGTCTCATACAGATGTGGCATCGTATAATCGGTCCTTTTCATTTTTCCCACTTCTGCTTCCTCAGCCCTCACATGCTCCTTAGGCGGGAAATGCCTTCTGGTGGCATTGTTTACCTCAACAGGGGAATTGTCTAGCAGCCCTCCCAAGATCTCTTTACCCTCGTTTGTTACCCCCGTCTGATGATAACTGCATGGTACCGCAGCAGGGCTCTTCCTGGGCTTCTGTGGTACGCATCCAGTAACCACTGGCTCACTCAGCCGAGGTGGTTTGACTGTCCCCTGCACCACATAGGCTTGCGTGGTTCCGTACATTTGTGTTCCTTTTTTCAAATCAACTTTATTTTGTGGTTCTGTCTTGGTGATTTCGCTCTTCTCTTCCCCTTTCTCTTGCTTCAGGGCCACCTTTGGCTTTCTTTTCGTGTCAGCGATAACAATTATAGCTTTTAAGGCTAGATCAAACTCTCTATCTTCACAAATCATCCCGATTACTGGCCCGTTGTTGTGAGCGGGCAGTAGATTATTAGTCACATTTGGGACATCCTCATCCTTCAACACAATTTTCCCTTGCTCTATTAAGTTCTCCACCGCTTGTTTCAGAGTCCAACAGTCATTTGTATGATGGCCTTCTGTCCCTAAATGGTATGCACACCTAACACCAGCTCTGTAGGCAGGCTATGCCGGGTTTTGTCTGTTCTGAGGGACCGACTGCTATAGACCCATTTGGACAAGTTTTGGGAATAGACTAGAGTAAGATTCGCCAATTGGGGTAAAGTTTGGTCTCCCGGGTGGTTCCCGAGGACAGAAGTTATTCTGCGGAGGTCGGGGATTATAGTGGTTCTGGTGGGGAGGCTGACTTCTTGGGAACGGAGGTTGATTTCTGTTGGCATGTGGCTGCGGTCGGGCAAAGGGTTGAGCGTTCATGACCGCATATAGTTGTGGAGCATAGGACATTTCTTGATGAGGGTAATAATGCTGAGGGGTTCTTTCTGAAAACATGGGTCTAGGAGCGCGGTGTCTTCTCGCACCCGAAGTCGCCATGGACGTTTCCTCTTTCGTCCTACCCTTTGCCATTCCTCCAGACCCGCCTTTGATAGCTTGGGAGGTTGCTCTAATAGCTGATTGGCTCAAAATTCTGCCTGTTTTCAGTCCATTCTCCACCATTTCACCTATTTTAATTGACTCTGTAAAAGGCTTGCCCATGGCCGACATCATATTCTGAAAATAGTCCGCTTCCTGGGCCTGAAGAAATACAGTGACCATTTCCACTTCGTCTATTGGTGGTTTCACCCTCGACGCTTGCTCACACCACTTAATAGCGTATTCCTTGAAACTTTCTGAGGGCTTCTTTTTCAAATTTGCCAAGGAGTTCCTGTCTGGCGCAATGTCTATGTTGTACTGAAACTGTCGAACAAAGTCCCTAGCCAGATCATCCCATATATGCCAACGTGAGACATCTTGATCCATATACCACTCCGAAGCAATGCCAATTAGGCTTTCCCCAAAATATGCCATCAATAATTCTTCTTTGCCCCCGACACCTCGTAACTGATTGCAATATTTCTTTAGGTGAGCAATGGGGTCGCCGTGCCCGTCGTACTTATCAATTTTTTGCGTTTTGAACCCTGACGACAAGTGTACATGTAGGAATATACACAGGTCTGTATAGGAGACACTCTTCTACCCGCTCGAGCCTTGCATATTTTTCAAGCTTTGCTCGAGGCTTCTCATTCTCTTTGCCATATCATCCTGCTCTGAGGCCTTGGGGGTCTTTTTTTGCCCCGGCGTAAGCTCATATGGTGGCTGAGAGTAGGTGTACTGAGGATAATGAGGAGGGTCAGCCTGGAAGACGGGATTTTGGAATGTGAAAATCGAGGGGTCAAAAGTATGCTTTGGTAGTGATAGTTGTGTTGTTGCGGAGGATGGTGGAGCTGTGAAGATGTTGGGAGCAATTCTAGACAGGAACACTTGGGGGTGAGCCTCAGAGGGTGTTCCGAAGAAGATCGCAGTCATAGTAGGTTGCCCCAGAGAAATATTTGGGCGGCTGATAGGGACTGTGGTAACCCCTCCAGATCTAGGGAATAACTCCGGGAATCCGGGGATAATGCTTGGAGGTTTCTTTCCGTTGTTCCAAGCAACCCACATTTCCATCAATCGCAAGCGCAGTATCCGACTTTCTTCAGCTATATAGGATTCAGAGGCCGGGATCCCAGAGGTTGGGCTGTCTTCGGGTATGGGGATTGCAGGCAGGGTCATTTCAGATGACATTTCTGTATTTCCTTTTAATCTGGTGAAATATTGGTGTGAGGCCAGCTTACCACAAACCAACCACGATTTCTAGAATACTCAGCTGGAAATGACAGCAACAACGGTTAGCGTGAACAAATAACAGATAGGTAACTGCAGATTGGAGTGTGATGCACCTATACAGTTAAATGAATATCTACATGTTTGCTTCAGTTGCATGCATCATCCCGACTTTTTCTCTTATTCCTTTTCTCTTTTCTTTCTCTTTTTGTTTTGTTTTCTCTCACTTTCTTTTCTTTCTTTTCCATTTTCTGCTTTTCTTCCTTTGGCCATGGTTTTTTCTCTTACCGCCTTATTTTTTCCTTTGTGTTTCTTTTCTCTCTTGTTTTTTTTTCCTTTTATTTATTTCCCTCGTATTTCTCTTTTTCTCTTTTTCTCAGGATTACGGTCGAATCTTATGTAGATTGCCTACGTATCACGACCCCGCATGAATCAGACCAAGCGTAGTTCTTGCAAATAAGGTAAATAAGCTAACTTTTTTTTGACATATTGAAAGAAATGCTTTAAAGGAAAAGGGAAATATTTTTTGATTTTTGATTTTTGATTTTTGATTTTTGATTTTGATTTTTCTTTTTGTGTTTTTTTGAAAGAAAGACTTCTAAAAATTCATTTTCTTTTTATTGGAACTTTGGGAATTTTAGAAGTAAAAAGAAATATTTTTGTTTGAATTTTTATTTATTTATTTTTTCTAATACGAAAGAAAAATATTTTTTATTTTTGGATTTTGAAAGTTGCCTCTTAAATTTCGAAAGAGGGACTTTTACGAAAATATTTTGGATTTTTGAGCAAAAAATATTTTTCGGACTCAATTTTTTCAAAATTTGTATTATGTTTTTTAAAAAATAAAAGAAGGACATCTAAGGAGTATTTTAATGATTTATTTCGACCTAAAAGGAAAAAGTGGCTATTTAAAGAAAAAATGGCTATTTAATGACTCGTTTTGACCTAAAAGAAAAAGTGGCTATTTTTCAAAAAAAGTTTTAGTTTCGATTTTGCAGATACAGCCTTTCAGCACTTCGGGGAGGAAGCTTTTAAGGTTGTGCCTGCAAACCATTTAAAAATGACTCAGGGTGGCTGTTCTTGCAAAAACAGCCTTCCGGCACCCTTTTGGGGACATTCGGCTTATTTTAAATAAGAATGACATCGCCCGACTTATGTATGACAAAAATTAAAATTTTGACATTTTTTTTTTGCTATTTTTGCAAAAGGGAGGTTGGACCCGATGAGGGTTGCCTACGTATCTCACATCCGGTGAGAATCAAACAAGTGTAGTTCGGGCATACTTGCCAAAATCAAAACTATTTTGACCAACAATTGTCTTTCTGATTTTCTAATATTATTTATTTGTTTTTTTAATTTCCCAAAAATCCGGCAGCATTTCGGTACTATCTGGGTATTGGGTCTCTTTCAAACAAATGATTTCCCTCACTTAGTCCTAACAACGCTATTTTTCACTCATTCTATACAAGCCGGTTAACATGCACAGCCGAGCAAATAAATGCGCAAGCAACACGTAAGATGCATCAAGATGATCAATTCATTCAGGTCACTTATCCTACACGGACCCAACCCCTATGCTGAGTCCCCTAAGTCAAATGCACATGATGCAAACAATTTTCCTATTAGGGATCCGGCATGAGGTCGATTTATTCTAGGTTCAAAACCTGGGTATATGTTCTAGACTGTGTACCCGAGCGGACAACTCAAGTCGAGGAGGGGTTACGTACCGGGGACCCGCGAGATCGTCCGGCTTAGTAACTTGTCCGGCGTTTTTCTTATTTCAAGTCATGACACTAACAGAATAGGGAGTCTCAACCAGTAAGCACATCCCCGAAGGTGAGAAGAGAAGGGTTTCCTCACAATTTATATACAGTTCAAATAATATCAAAGCGGTAAAGCATTTAGCACATTAGCATGAAACATGTAGGAAAATCAGATAAAGCCAAACATAACAATTATTCTAAGCTCGAATTCTTAAACCCTAAACCGAAGTTCTGGGTTTGCATCCCCAGCAGAGTCGTCAGAGCTGTCACACCTCCTTTTTACACACCTACCCCGAAGGATAAATGTATAAGGGAGTTTTTTCATTTAAAGTGACATTATTCGAAACAGGATTATTTATTTATTTAGAGTCGCCACTTGGGATAGGATTGGCTTTTGGTGTCCCAAGTCACCGGTTTAACTTGAATCCCAAATCGAGGAAAATTTCAACTTCCCAATTGGAGTCTGCGAACCAGAAATTCTGAATAAGGAATTCTGTTGACCTGAGGAAAGGTGTTAGGCACCCCCGGATCCCGTGGTTCTAGCATGGTCGCTTAAATTATTATAATCGGCTAAAATCTGATTTTAATACATGTTTTAACTTATGTTCTTTTTAACTTCAAACCACTTTTATTATTATTTTTTAAAGAGAATTGTAACGTCGTGAAAACGCGTCTCGAACCACGTCACATAAATGCACCTGCGATTTTTGACACATTCCGACTTCGTTGAGATTTGGATTTGGGTCACATAAATGTGCACCCGAGTTTAGGAAGATAATATTATTAAATATACGCGCCTAAAGCAACTAGCGTCTTAAACTTTGCGAGGGCCATGAAACATTCACCGAAATGGCACACCTCAATTTTCCATAAAAGCTTTTTAGTTTTATGAGGGCCATGGATTTAGGGATTTTATTTGTAGGCAAGAGCATGTAAAGTTCAAGTTGAAATTCCCGGATACTAATCAATATATCTAATGAACACATGATGCATTCCTCATTGCAATTCTATTTCCAGCAAATGAAACAAACGTAGGCGAAATTTTTATAGTTCTTAACAAATGCAATACTTGCAGTTCTCATAACATTACCGAATGACATCTCTATAGCTAACTGGGATTCAACACTTTGGGCTTTGTGTTGCTGGAGTCTTAAAACAATAGTAAAGTACATAATTCAACACTTTGCTGGAATTTATATGAAATCGACATACATATGCACTGGACTAAAAATGTATTTTAGATTAATTTCTTTTAGCGCTGCTTTCATCAAACCAACAGCAAAGAAGCTACGATCACAACTAAACAAAACTCAATGCAGCCTTAATTGACATCAAAGAGAACAGAATTCCAATTTTTATCTTCCATACAACAGGTTCAACATTTGAAGTTTTGGAACATACATAGATACAGGCAAAAATAAACTGAAGGCGACAAACAAAGGTCTGAAATAGAAGGTGAGCTCCGGCAAATCCAGAAACAAGCAGATTCAACAAATTCATCAACTCCAACGGTGCATTCCACTCAGAGAAATCCCAGAGAATGTGCAGCAATTGAATTGAATCATAAAACCGACTTGTAATTCTGTTTTTTCCATTCTTTTGTTTTTGTTGTATTTTTTTTTTTTAGATTTGAAATCCAAAGTTTGAACACATAAACTTTTAGCTATCTTCAATTTTTAGCTTCATGTGAGTGAAGGTGAGTGTGTTTTCCAGATTTTTGAAGTGAGTGTTTGCTTGAGTTTCTCTAAGAAAAACAATGAAGGAGAGTGGTTCTCTTCTTGTTTTCCATCTCTGTGTGTGCTATGTTCTGATTTCTTGGAGTAAAATGGCGGATAGGTCTAGGTTAAGGAAAAAAATTGAAGAAGAAGAATCATGGAGGGGGTCTGTTTTTCGTCGCTTCTGAGAGAGAGAGGGGTATATGGTGCTGAAGCCTACGAGTGAGGGATCTGATCTTTTTTGGGTGTATATCTTATTTTCTAACGTGGAGGGTTCTTGCGTGAGGGAGTATTTTTCGGGGAAGGTCTTATGTGAGCAATATTTTTTTGGGGAAGGTCTTATGTGGGGTACTCCCTCCGTTCCAGTTTATGTGAACCTATTTCCTTTTTGGTCCGTTCCAAAAAGAATGAACTCTTTCTAAATTTGGTAACAATTTAGCTTAAAGTTACAACTCTACCCTTAATAGAAGCTTTTATAACCACGCAATTACTCTGGGCCCCATCTGAACTTGTTTAGGACCACAAATTCCAAAAGTCTTTATTTTTTTCTTAAACTACGTACCCAGTCAAACAGGTTCACATAAATTAGAACGGAGGGAGTACTAATTATAAAATTATAAAAGCTACTTAATCTTAAATTAAAAGAGAAAAATCAAAAAAAAAAAGAAAAGGTGTAAAAATGAAGCATTTTTTTGTAATTTTTAATTTTTATAAAACAAGTAACTATCGATTAATCCTAAAAATATAAAAGTAATTCTAAATGTAACGCATGATATTTTTTGTATTTTTCATGATTTAAATAAAACTTAAACATGCAAGAAAAATGCAAACAATTAATAAAAATCTATAAAATTTCCTAGATATGGTAAATAATTAAAAAAAATTATTTTCCTCGATTTTGTAGGAGTCTTTCATATAGGGCAAAAATTACGTGCTTATAGACGTCCCTTTTGCCAGGGGCGTTACATTCATGTTTTGATTGCAGGTGGTTCTATAGCAGGTAATTCAGCCCATCGACAGTAGTGCCTCCTCTCCATCCCATCAGTTGCATTGGTGAGCCCCACTTCCTCTTGGGTTCATGTGTGGTTCATGCCACCTTCTTTTGAGTTTATTGTGTATTGTAAGGTATAGCCGGGGCCTTGTCACCGGCAAGTATCGGTTGAGTTCCTAGTATTCATAGAGGCTCCGTAGACACAATGTGGGTGGTGTATAAAAGTATTTTGGGTAGTAACTGTACGATTCGGAATCCTGGTCCACGTTGGTAAATGTTGTATGTATTTTTGCAAGTACTTGGTATCAAATGTTGGAAATAATAAAAAGTAAAAATGAACTCAAGTTGTAAGTTTATGCTTAAGTCTTAAATTGCTATTTCAAAAGAATAATGTATATTGAAATCACGGGGTAACACATGGGATAGGAAAGGAAATTCCAGGTCCGCTTGACTCGGGTCCTCTGGTTGAGCACCAGTCGTATCCCTCGGTTTTGGGGCATGACAGCTACACTTCAAAATGAGATTTTAACATTCAAGCAATAGCCAAATTAACCACTACACAAGATATGGGAGCGGTATGTCCCAACAACGATGACGGAAAACATGATTTAGCAAAACTTCTACTATGGGATTAACACGACCAACCAACGTGTAGTGAATCAACTTGCCGGTGGAAATTTTATGACTACGCCTTATATGGAGGCTTGTTAGATTTTGGATGAAATGGCGGAAACGTCATCAACATGATAATCCCGGGCTAATATTCCACAAGGTGATTCGAGCACGATTCACCTCCATAAAGAGTTGCATGACCATGGGCAAGCCATTTCCGAATTGACTACTACCATGAATAAACTAGCAAAGGCGCAACTTCATCAAGTGAAAAATCCTAAACAAGTCAATGCCATGGAAGGGGTGAACATGATGGTAAACAAGAGAAAAAAAAGGGTTCACAAGTACAAAATTGAGTGAAGAATTATGTGCAAGAGTATAGTGGGTTTGATGAAGATGAATCTTACGATGAACAAAAAGAGGAGGTGAAATATGTGAACAACTTTCAAGGGCAAAGAAATAACTTCCAAGGCCTGAATAAACAACAATGGCGACCTCAAAACAATCAAGGTTGGAACTCTAACAATCAGGAAATTGGAGTGATGGCAACAACCAAGGTAATTGGAGCAGTGACGGCAATCAAGAGAATTGGCATAACAACAACAATCAAGGAAATTAGAGTGGCAATAGTCAAGGAAATTGGGGGGGGGGGGTAATAATCAAGGCGGATGGAACAATAATCAAGGTAATCGAGGGTCGGGTTTTCAAAGGCCCCCGATGTATCAACAACCGAGCAACCCGCCTCCTTATCCTTCCCATGGTCCAAGTTCTTCAAACAATGAAATTGGGCGTACTGAGAATATGTTCAAGCAAATAATGGAAAAGAATGTCAATTCGGATTCCCAACATGCCTCATACAACGCATCAATCCCCAACTTAGAAGTTTAAATGGGAAAAATATCTCAAGCTTTAAATACTCATCCTAAGGGGGAACTATCAAATGACACGGAGGTAAACTCAAAGGGTGGTAACAACACGGGGCATGCCATGACCGCCACTACAAGAAGTGAAAAAGGTGGGACTGCAGCAATCTCAAGCCAAAGGCAACTTTTTGATGAAGAGCAAATGGTGCAAGAAGAAGAGACCCCGAATATATGGTGCAATCTAATGATGAGGTTCAGATTGATATTGATGATAGTGTGGAAGAAACTCAAGAGGAGGTGAACCCGTATAAGGATCACATTATTGACATATCAAAACCGGTAGTGCAAAGGGCTACGACACTTTGCGTACGCCTCCACCTCCATACCTTCAAAGGCTTGCAAGGCAAAATGGTGAAAACCAATTCAAGAAGTTTATTCAAATGATGAAAAGTCTCTCAATCCATGTACCATTAGTTGAAGCTTTTGGAACAAACGCCCAGTTATGTAAAGTTCATGAAGGATCTTGTGATAAAGAAGCGGTCAATGAATTTTAAAACTATCAAAGTCACTCATCAAGTGAGTGCAATTGTGCATTCAATGGCTCCAAAGTTGAAGTATCCCCGTGCTTTCACGATTCCTCATACAATTTGAAGTGCCGAGTTTTCTAAAACTCTTTGTAATCTTGGAGCAAGTATCAATTTGATGCCCTATTCAGTTTTCAAGACATTGAGAATTTGGCAACCAAGGCCCACCTCTATGAGATTGCAAATGGCCGATCGTGCTATTAAAAGACCTTTGGGAGTGATTGAAGATATCTTGGTTCGTGTTGATAAATTTATTCTTCCGATGCATTTTGTCATTCTCGATTGTGAAGTTGATTATGAGGTACCAATTATTCTAGGAAGACATTTCCTTGCTACAGGGAAGGCTATGTGATGTTGAAGCCAGAGAGCTTACTTTTCGGGTGGGTGATGAAAAAGTAGTTTTTCATGTGTGTAAGTCCATGCGGCAACTTAATAGCAATGAGGTATGCTCTTTTGTGGAATTGGTGATCGATATTATTGTCGATGAAACAAGTTTTGTGATCAATGTTGGTGATATGTTGGAGTCCGTCTTGCTCAACTTTGATGATGACGAGATGGATGGCTTCATTTAATGTGTGAACTCTTTGCAAGTAATGGGGTCGTACAACTATGCACCCCAAAAATTGTCCTTGGATCTTGAAAATAGGATAAATCCTCCTACAAAGCCTTCTGTTGAAGAGCCTATTACTTTGGAGTTAAAGCCCTTGCCTCCACATCTTCGGTATGAATTCCTTGGTCCTTCTTTTACTTTACCAGTTATTCTTTCTGCATGTTTGATTAACGTGGAGGTAGACTCTACATTAGCGGTGCTACAAAAGATGAAGAAGGCTATTGGGTGGACATTGGCAGATATTCGGAGAATAAGCCCCGTATCTTTCATGCATAAGATTAACTTGGAGGAATGCACCAAACCATCTATTGAACATCAAAGGAGAATCACTGAGGCCACGCAAGAAGTTGTCAAAAAGGAGATTATCAAGTGGTTAGGTGCCGGGGTTGTCTATCCCATCTCTGATAGTTCGTGGACTTCTCCGGTTCAATGTGTCCCAAAGAAGGGGGCATGATGGTGGTCACCCATGACAAGAATAAGTTGATTCCTACAAGAATTATGATCGGTTGGAGAGTGTGTATGGACTATCGTAAGCTCAACAAAGTCACAAGGAAGGATCATTTTCCACTTCCCTTCCTAGATCAAATGCTTTATGGATTGGGCGGCCATACTTTCTATTGCTTTCTTGATGGGTATTCGGGTTACAACAAAATTCTTAGTGCTCTGGAGGATCAAGAGAAAACCAACTTTACATGTCCCTATGATACTTTTTCTTTCAAGTGGATGCCTTTTGGTTTATGTAATGCACCGATGACTTTTCAAAGGTGTATGATGGCTATTTTCACGGACATGGTGGAGGACTACCTTGAAGTTTTCATAGATGACCTCTGGGTGGTCGGGGATTCTTTTGACGATTGTCTTGCAAATTTGTATAAAGGTTGGCAAGATGTGAAGAGACAAATTTGGTGCTTAGAGAAATTTCATTTTATGGTCGAGGAAGGCATTGTCCTTGGCTACAAAATCTAAATGAATGGAATTTAAGTTGACAAGGCAAAGATTGAGGTGATTTCTAAACTTCCACCTCCAACTTCGGTAAAGGGCGTGCAGAGTTTCTTAGGTAACGCGGGATTTACCGGCGCTTCATTAAAGATTTCTCTAAGGTGGTGAACCCGTTGTGCAAGATTCTCGAGAAGGATGCTAAGTTTAACTTCAATGATGATTGCATGAGAACTTTTGAATTGTTAAAGTTTAACTTGACAACTACTACCATTATCACCGCTCCAAATCGGAGTGTTCCTTTTGAATTCATATGGGATGCAAGCGATGTAGCTGTGGGGGTTGTTTTGGGGCAACACATCAACAAGATTATTCATTCGGTCTACTATTCTATTAAGACAATGAATGGTGCCCAATTCAATTATACCGTTATGGAAAAAGCGCTCCTTGCCATTGTGTTTGCAATTAAGAAGTTCCACCCATAGTTGATGGATGAAAAAGTTATTGTCCACACGAATAATGCGGCACTTCGTTATCTTATGAGCAAGAAAGATTCCAAGGCTCAATTTATGAGATGGGTGCTTTTATTGCAAGAGTTTGTTATTTACATCCAAGATAGAAAAGGGAGTAAAACCAAGTGGCGGACCACTTCTCTTGTTTGGAGGAGGAGGGGAGGCTGCCTGATGGCCTTGAAATTAATGACTCCTTCCCGGATGAGCAACCCTTTGATATTTCAATGAAACAGGTGTCATGGTTCGCGGATCTAGCAAATTTCCTTGGGTGTGGTATCATACTAGATAAGTTCTCTTCAAACCAAAGGAAGAAGCTCAAACGGGATTGTCAAGATTTTTATTGGGATGAACTATACCTTTTTTGTATTTGTACGGATGGGGTGATTAGAAGATTTGTACCGAAAGAAGAGCAAGGTAAAATTCTTAGGGCTTGTCATTCTTTGCCATATGGTTGTTATCATGGTGCAGCGAGAATGGAAACCAAAGTGCTTAATTCTATTGGCCCATTCTTTACAAGGATGCAAGTGATTTAGTGAAAAGATGTGATGAATTTCAAAGGATCGGTTGAATCTGAAAGAAAAATTAAATGCCCCTCACCACCATTTTGGAGATTGATATTTTCGATGTGTGGAGTATTGACTTCATGGTTCTTTTTGTGAGTTCTTGTGGAAAAAACTACATCTTAGTCGCGATGAATTATGTGTCCAAATAGGTTGAAATCATTGCTCTATCCAACAATCAGGCTAGAGGTGTGGTGGCATTCTTGAAGAAGAATATTTTCACAAGATTTGGTACTCTGCAGGCTATTATAAGCGATGTGGGGTCACATTTTTGCAACAAGGCTTTCGACACTTTACCTAGCAAGTATGGTGTTACTCATAAAATCACGGCTCCTTATCAGCCTCAAGCTAGCGGTCAAGTGAAAGTCTCCAAGCGGTAGATAAATACTATTTTTCCCAATATAGTGAATGCTAACCAAACGGATTGGCTCAAGAAACTTGATGATGTGTTATGGGCTTATCAGACGGCTATCGAAATGTCGCCATACCAGTTGGTGTTCGAAAAATCTTGTTATCTTTCGATGGAACTTGAGCACAAAGCCATGTGATCTCTAAAGAAGTTGAATCTTGATTAAGATGTAGCCGCTAACTTGAGGGTTGCACATTTGAATAAATTGGATGAATTTTGATACTATGCCTACACAAGTTCGTCCTTGTACAAAGAAAAAATGAAATATCTTCATGACAAATACATTGGAACAAAGAGTTCAATATGGGCGATCTTGTATTGTTGTTCAATTCAAGGTTGAGGATGTTTCCCAGGAAGCTAAAGTCTAAATGGAGTGGTCCCTTTGGAATTATGGGTATGACACCTTTTGGTGCATTGGACTTGAAGAACAAAAATAATGAGGTATTCTGAGTCAACGGTCACCGGTGAAGCAGTATTTGGGAAAAGTTGGAGATGGCCACTTCGTGGTGATCATTCATTTAAATTGATGGTATTCTGCATTGTGCCGCGACAATAAGTCTGACGCTTCTTAGGAGGAAACCCATATTTCTTTTCCTCTTTTTTTTCATTTGTAGTTAGGTGTTATTTTTGTGCTAACTTGAGTTGAAGTGTGCTACATGGATGAGTGTGCCTTGCAGGAATTGTGGACAGAAGTCTGGTTAAGTGTTGAAAGAATTGAAGACCGTAGTTGAATTGTGCAGACCGCATAATTATAGTTGTTGCAGCAAAAGTGCTCTGCAACCACAAAATTTTCATGCGGTCCTCACAAATGGAAGTGGAAAATACCAACTCGCTGAAGTTGGTCTATCAAAAAAATGGTCGATCTATGGCCGCAACAAGGAATCTGTGTCGGCACACAAAATTATATGGACTGTAGACAAAATGCCGACTTAAGCTTTCCAGTTAATAGAGTGCGGACCGTTACTAAAATTGTGCGGCTGCACTCGCTCCTCCTTCCCTTAGAAAATCAATAGTATAAATACATGGCTAGAGCAACTATTACACTTTTCCGTCTCTGAACACAAACACAACAACACTATATTGAAATTCTTGGTGGATCATCTGCCTACACGCCCAACAATTGTTGATCACACATTCCTTGCACTCATTCATACCCGGTATGCTTAAATTCCTTTTTAGATTTTGCATTTTTAGTTTAATTTATAGATTTTTAGGCCTTTTGTTAGTAGAATTAAATTACTCATTCATGCGGGGGTAAATATGTAGTGGGATAACTAGTACATGCTCTATGGGGACTGGGTAAATATATTTTCATGCCTTTATGTGTTGCAATGTCAAATTTTGCACAAAATCGCAAGACCTAGATAGAATTAATGAATGGTTCGTATATTTTTTGAATTATGCGGCCATCCGCAGAAGTTGATCTATGACAACATTAGCAAGGAGGGAATTTGCGGCCGCAAGAAAATTATGCGGAATGCAGAATTTCCATTGTGGCCGCAAAACAACCCTTGTAATGTTATCAGAGGGTCTACAAAATTGTGACTCAAATGTGCGGCCCTAAGACAAATTGTACAGACCCCAGATAATATATTGTGGCCGCACATTAGCTAGATCCCTATCATTAGAGAGTTAGTATATTTTTGGTTTTGAGTTGTGGCCGCAAGGAAAAATGTGCGTACCGCACTTTACATCTGCGGCTGCAAGAGAGAATTATGCAATCCGTAAGGCCTCCTCTACGTTCACAAGAAAATTGTGCGGACCGCAGATCCTCATCCTACAAGCATGATTAAACAGTAACCTTTACTATGTTTCTTGGTGTATACTTGCATATCTCCTTGATTGATTAAACATTGAATTGCAACTAACAACCGCTCTTGCTTGATACAGATAATGATTCAATCTAGAGGCAGATGTGATACTTTTAAAGAGAGGGGTGAACCTTCTAGGGGTCGAGGAAAGAGTGCTTTACCCCTTGTCCTACAAAGAATAATTACAAAGGAAGCTATAGACGGCAGAGGGAGAGGTGCAGATCTCTCCGAGTCCAGCTCTTATGTCCTGTCTAGGGAAGTATCAGAGGGTAATTCATCCTCTGTTCAATAGTAGTCGACTGTCCAGTTAAGGCCGCTAGGGATATATCAACTCAGGGACGAGTAATCCTCATCTCATATCACTTTTGAGTGTTTAGAAAGTGCTAGTTAGGCTTCTGAGCCATCCACTACACCTGTCCTTAAATCACCAGATACAACAATTCAAGACATCCTAGATGATTGCAGAGGGGGAGATGCTACTGCTGCCAGCATTGAAAGGTCAAAGAAGAAAGAATTTTAGGAAGACCATTTTATTAGCCTAGCTGCATTCACCGGCTTTTGTACTTAGTGGCCGACGAGGTCGCTAACACTTGCGTGACAGTTCTTATTGACAGATTTAGAGAGGCACAACCCTGCCTTGCTGAGATAATTTAGAGAACACAAAGGATGGATGTGGTTTACCCAGAGCGTGGTGGATGCTAAGGAGTACCTTGTCCGGGAATTCTAGGCCAATGTGGCACAGATTAAAAAAGGGATGAAGGTGACGAAAGTGAGAAACCTTAAAGTGCGATTTGATCAGCACACACTGAACACGTACTTGGGTTTTAATGATGTTGAGCTAACAGAATACCTAGAAAAGTGTGCACTTGGGATGCAACTCATCCTTGGTTAGATGAGAATCTAGACGCACCAGAGCCACCACCACCATGGATCATAACAGGGGTTCCTATGTAGCGAAGCACATTGAGCTTTGAAGAAAAAATAGGGCAATCATTTGTCTGTAGTAG
This sequence comes from Nicotiana glauca, assembly GCA_026770625.1. Lineage (NCBI taxonomy): Eukaryota > Viridiplantae > Streptophyta > Magnoliopsida > Solanales > Solanaceae > Nicotiana > Nicotiana glauca. The sequence goes on along the minus strand of MU747404.1, from coordinate 62,687 downwards.
ACTTGACCTGAGTCAAAATGAGACTTATTTGCCGATTCCTCAGGCAGTCTTGGTTGCCTCTATTATGGTCGTATACCCTATCAATGTTGTTGCTGTGATGTCAGCCAATATCTCAGTGATCGCCAGGCAGAATGAGTCTTCCTACCCATATCCCACCACCATTACAGAGAATCTTATGGATGCGAGGGGTGAACCAAAAGATTTTGATACAAAGGTGAGGTCAAAGAAGCCTTTCTTATGGTATTCACTTGTGGATGCGAACAACACCAAGAGAAAAAGTCAACCGTCTACCACCACAAGCCAGTCTGATGAGCCAATTGTGACAGTTGCAGAGGCAGTTGATATTCAATCCACTTCGGTCGAGCCTTCCTCTAGTGTCGCAACTATATCTCCACCATTATCTTCAGTCCATAATACAGTTCCTGCCATATCTTCCACCTCAGCTTTGATGCTGGTGCCCATGCCTACTACCCCACATTTTGTGAGGCGAGTCTCCCAGACATTGGCAAGCCACAACAACTGAATGCAGACAACCACTGCAAAGCTGTCTGACTTATCCAGTACTGTTGCAGCACAATCCTCTATTCAGGCCCCTCAGTTTCCCCCAACCGTGGAAGAGACATTGAAGAAGCTCTTAGAAAATCAGAACACTATCATGGCTACTTTGGTAAAACATGAATAAGTGATCGAGAAGTTGCGAAAAGAAGTAAAGAAAATGAGAATGTCCCAGTCCATCAAGAAGTCAATTGACAAGTTGTAGAGACAATGACTAAGCTTGCTGCAGCCGGAGATCTCCCCTTTGACATGTTGATTGACCCACACCAGCCATGCCCAGATCCTACAGCACCATCAGTACCGGTGGCACCAACTGGCCAGTCTGAAGAGCCAGACTTTGTTCTCGATAGCCGAGGTAGTGCATCAGATGTTCACCAACCCTATCACACAGAGTTGAGGATGATGAGATTCAGTTGGATAAGACTAAGGGCAATGATATTGTTGCGGACACAGAGATGTCCAAGGAGCCATATGGAGTTTTCTTCACTCTTTTCCTTCTTTTACTCTTATTTTTTAAGCAATGGGGGCAATGCTTATTTTTATTTTGGGGAGGAGTTCATTTATTGATCTTATTTGGTACATTCTAAGACATTTGGCATGTAATAACTTGATATTATTTTCTTTTTCTTTCTCATTATGTATATATTCTCTCTTCTCTCTCATATATATATATATATATATATATATATATATATATATATATATATATATATATATATTTGTTATGCTTTCAATAGTTTTTGCCTTGTAGCTTCTTTATGTTAGTTCCTTATTAGTTAGTGTTTCATTTAGTATTTTTTTATGTTCTAGTGGATAATAAGATTTTGGTTTTCTTAATACTACAGTTCTTTCCAAAGGTAGTTATTATATGAACCCAGTGACTCATCCCAACGATGGATGGCGTGACAACCTTCTTAAGGAATGAGCGTGTTTCGTATTTAGCTAATAATAGTAGTATTAATGAATAAAAAAACACAATTAAGTCAAGCTCCAAGAGTCAAACATGCTTCATTTGGCACAAACACACTTAATTGCATGCTTATGGTTAGAGACAAGGTTTTTAAAAGGAAGTAGCTCTAGTTAGTGACTTTGTGACTCTTGTGTTGACTTTGATACCATCAGGTGGTCTAATTGGACCACAATGTTCTTCAATCTTAAATGTGGTCGTTTTGGTCCCTCGAATCTATCCTCTTTAGCAACCTAGTTAAGTGAGGTGTGAGATGCTTTGTTGCTAGTCCAAGTACCCATGCAAAGGGTCTCACCCCAAATGTATTTTAAGGCGAAATCTTAAATTTTACATGGCTTGTGAAGTGATTTTAGGCTTTCCTTGACCCCTTTGAGTTTTCTATTGCCTACAAATGTTGTCATCCCTAGTCAACCCCTTCAAGCCTTTAGCCTGTCTCATTTGAAAATCATATTACAAGTCTTTACCCGTTCTATCGTGACCCTCTCTTGGCACCCGAGATTTCCTTAAAACTCATGTGAAACAAATGACTAAAACATAAGTTTGGGGGAGAGACGAGGAAATTGAAAAAGGTATCAACGCACAAAACGAGAAAAGAAATGATGATAAGGAAAGGAAAGAAAAAAAGAATAAAAAGAAAAATGAAAAAAAAGAGTGAATAAGTGTAAGAGTTGAAGGGATTCAAAGAGAGGTAATGATCCCAAACATGGAGAAATCAAAAAGGGAGAAAATGAATGTAATGATCAAGAAGGAGTGATGTTAAGTCTCTCTAGTCCCCCAAGGAAAAGAATGTGCCTCAAGGAATTGGCAAAGTGTGAGCCGAGAAATGAAAGATGGAGTGCTTAAGGAAGGTGTAACCACTCAGCCATATCGTATTAGACCCTAGTCCAAAAGCATTCATTACATCCCGAAAGAAGTCCTACTTGATTTTGAGCCAAGTGAACTTACATTATTGGTGATCTACACGAGGGGCAAGCCTATAGTACTTGAAGCCGTACTTGTGACATTCCCTTTACAAAGATAAGTGAGTCTGTCATAAATCTTTGAATCAAGTGCTAAAGTCTTAAGTGAGCTTGGCCAATGGAAAGTAGAGGAAGAAGAGTTTGGAGTCCACCATGATCTATAAGATAGAGTGAGTGTCCTTGATTTGTAAAGTGAACTCTTGAAGCTAGAATGTCATATTAGAACAATATGTACATAAATGTTTAACTTGCCGCCTTGTTGATAATACATGAGTTGTGTGGGTATTTGTTAGTTCCAATTGAAGTGTGAATGGCTCATCCGTGGCTAGCTATAATGACCCTTAACTGCTGGAGTTGGGAACTAATTTATTTGCTTGAGGACAAGCTAAGACTTAATTTTGGGGGATTTGATAAGTGGAGATTTTGAATGCTTATTAGCACCTTTTAGCTTTTGTTTTAGTCTAAAAGCATTGAATTGTGTTCCTGAAACTGATGAAATTGTGCAAAATTGCAGGAATTATGGAAGTTGATACCCCGAGATGAAATCTGAGTCAAAAAGGAGTATTCCAAAGCACAAGGCAATAAAAGGCACAGAAGTTTGATTATGCGGTCCGCAGAAGAAATTGCGGATTGCAGATACCAAGAGGAAGACTTTAGCAGACATTTGCGCAAAGTGCAAATCGTACATAAATTGTGCGGCCGCAAAGCTAGGCTAAGAGTCGAAAATCAGAGAGTATGCAAAAAGACCAAGTCCAGAGCCTCTTTGAATTTCGGACCACCCAAGTTTGAACCTTTGAAGTTGTTTTAGCCATTTTTCTTTTCCACTTTAGAAAGTTTTGTATTATTTTGGTGTTTTAACATTAGTTTTCTTTATTTTAATCTTTAAATATGAGTTTAATTAGTTTTTCTTCTCTAATTTCTTTAATTTCTATCATGAGTAGCTAGACTTCTACTAGGATTGTGACCCAACCATACTGTGTAAACCTTATGGGTGATTAATTTAGTGCTTGTTTATGATTGGGTGTTTATTATTTAGCTTAGTTTACGCTTCAATTGTAGAATTAATGGTTGAAAATTTGATTCATGCCTATTTGACTTAGTTTCTAATTGAGACAGAAGGACTTAGTCTAGGATAACTTAGCTAACAAGGAATTGGGTCAATTGAGAGATTGATTAACCTAGTTAAAGGGTTCAACCTAGAGATAGTAATAACCCGACTTGAGCTCTTATCAACCGTTTGGTAGATACCCATTTGGTCTTGAAAAAACCAAATTGGGCAAAACCACTCTATGACCGAGAGGTATTGAGTGGGGAACGTAGAGTTGTGAGCTATAATACACCTCAATCAACTACACAAGCATTAACCTCTTTATCCCATTAGGTAAATACCTAGGTTATGATCACAGCCCTAGGCCTTTAATTCAATTAGAAAAAAAATCTCAAACACAATTATCTCTAGTCTTTTGCCTTTAATTTGCAATCATTAGATTAACATTAGAAAAAGAAACAAGAACCTTATTGTGGAAGTGCAATCTAGATAGCCCATCTGCTTACGTCAAATATATACTCCTAGCTCCCATCATAACTCCCAGTGTATTTGACCCCGAATCCTAATTGGGTATTTATTATTGCATACGACCTTTACATATCTCTATTGAGGTATGCATTTGGACGTGATCAGTCGCCCCAATACATGTAGATGGGCATGGGCTATAGCACATGAAAATCTAGGAACCGCACAGAATTCTAGTTTTATGGCCCTAAAATGCCAAAAAATGAAGAACAATCATGTTTTTCCGTAGGTCGTTTTTGATGGTCAAGAAAATTTTAAGCGATTCAGTTCTGATTGAATGATGCATGAGATGGGCGTGGGCACACGACAATCTGGGAATCACGCGGAATTTCAGTTTTATGGCTTTAAAAAGAAAATAAAATGAGGAATGGTCATGGCAAAGCGATAACTATTATTCATTAGGTTATTTTTTATGGTCCGGCAAAATTTTAGGCTATTCGGGTCTTGTCGCCAAGATGCTTGCAGATGGCGTGAGTATACTACACGAAAATCTAGGAATCGCTTAGAATTCTAGTTTCATGGACAAGAAATACCAAAAAATGATGAATGTTCATGGCGAGGCGGTGATTATTGTTCTTTAAGTCATTTTTATAGACCAACAAAATTTTGGGCGATCCGGTTCTGGTTGTCCAGGCCCCACCTGATGGTGTAGGCTATAGCACACGAAAATCTGGGAATCAGGAGGAATTTTAGTTTTTTGGCTCTAAAATGCAAAACAAATGAGGAATGATCATGGCGAGGAAGTGACTATTGTTTCCTAAGTAATTTTTGATAGCCCGATAAAATTTTAGGCGATCAAGGTGCAATGGCACATGCCCCATGACGGCATGGGCTATAACACATTAAAATCTTGGAATCAGATAGAATTTAGGTTTTATTGCCCTAAAAGGCCAAAAAAATGAGTAATGGTCTTGACAAAATGATGAAATTGTTCTTTAAATCATATTTTATGGGCCAAAATATTTTTAGGCAATTTGGGTTGGTGGCCTGAGCCACACCAGATGGCGTGTGCTACATCACATGAAAATTTGGGAATCGGGCACAATACTAGTTTTATGGCCCTAAAATGCCAAAAAATGAGGAATGGTCATGGCAAGGCGATAAATATTTTTCCTTAGGTCATTTTTTGATGGGCCGACAAAATTTTAGGCAATCCATGGTGACTTGTGCCCCACCAGATGACTTGGGCTATAGCACATGAAAATCTGAGAATCGGATAGAATTCTAGTTTTATCGTTGTAAAACGCCAAAAAAATCAAAGAACGGTCATGGTGAAGCAGTGACGATTATTTCATATATAACTTTTAATGGGTCAACAAAATTTTAGGCAATCTGGGTGTTAGGGCCCCACAAGATATTGTGGGCTATTGCACACGAATATCTTGGAATAAGGCGGAATTCTAGTTTTATGTCCCTAAAATGCCAAAAAATTAGGAACGGTCATAGTGAAGAGATAGATATTATTTTTAGGTCATTTTTTATGGCCCAACAAAATTTTAAGCAATCCGGGTCCGGTGCACCGCGCCTCTCCAGATGGCATTGGCTATAGAACACAAAAATTTTGGAATTGGGTGGAATTCTAGTTTTATAGACCTAAAACTCCAAAAAATGAGAAACGGTCATGGTGAGCCAGTGACTTTTGTTCCTTAGGTTATTTTTTATATTGGAAAATTTTAGGCGATTCGGGCCTGATGGCATTAGCCCCTCCAGATGGTGTGGGCTAGAGCATATGAAAATCTAGGAATCAAGCGAAATTCTAATTTTATGCCCTAAAACTCTAAAAATAATGAACGTTCATGGTGAGAAGGTGACTATTATTCCTTGTTTCTTTTTTGATTGGCCGGAAAAATCTTAGGGGATACGAGTCTGGTGGACCGGGCTCACCAAATGGCGTGGGCTATATCACACAAAAATTTTTAAATCGGACAGAGATCCAGTTTTATAGCCCAAAAATACCAAAAATAAGAAAAGGTCATGGAGAGACAGTGATTATTGTTCTGTAGGTCATTTTTGATGGGTAGACAAAAGTATAGGCGATCTGGGTCTGGTAGCCCAGGCCACAATAGATGGCGTGGGTTATAGCATACGAAAATCTAAGAATCTAGCAGAATTCCAATTTTATGGCCCTAAATGCCAAATATCGAGGAAAGGTCATGGAGAGGCAGTGCCTATTATTCATTAGGTCGTTTTTAATGGGCCAAATATTTTTAGGCAATTTGGGTCCGGTGGCCCGGGCCCACGTGATGGCATGAGCTATAGCACTATTGAAATCAAGCGGAATTCCAGTTTTATAGATCTAAAACAACAATAGGAACGTCCATGTCGAGGCGGTGACTATTATTTCTTAGCTTATTTTTTATAGACCAGCATAATTTTAGGCGTTACGAGTCTAGTGGCCCGGGCCCCACTTGATTGCATGGGCAATAGCCCACAAAAATCTAGTAATCGGGAGAAATTCCATTTTTATGACCCTAAAACGCCAAAAATTGAGGAACTGTCATGGTGAGGGGTGACTATTATTCATTAGGTCATTTTTGATAGACTGGAAAAATTTATGGTGATTCATGTCTGGCGGCTAGGGCCCTACCATGTGGCGCGGGCTATTGATCATAAAAATCTAGGAATTGAGAGAAATTCTAGTTTTATGGACGTAAAATGCTAAAAAATGAGGAAAGGTCATGGCATGGCGGTGACTATTGTTCCTATTTTTAGACGATTCGGGTCCTGTGGCCCAGGCCCCCTCATATGGTGTGGTTTATAGCACACAAAAATTTGAAAATTTGGCGGAATTCCAATTTTATGGCCCTAAAATGCCAAAAAATAATTAATGGTCATGGCGAGACGGTGACTATTGTTTCTTAGGTTGTTTTGATGGGTCGATAAAATTTAAGGAAATCCAAGTCCGGTGGCCTGATCCCTAATAAATGGCGTAGGCTATATCACATGAAAATCTTGAAATCATGCGAAATTCTAGCTTTATGGCCCTAAAATGCCAAAAAATGAGGAACAGACATGGCGAGACAGTGACTATTGTTCCTTTGATCATTTTTATGGACTACAAAACTTTTAGGCGATTCGAGTCCGGTGGCCTCGGCCCCACCAGATGGCGTGGCCTATATCATATAATAATCTAGAAATCAGTGAAATTTCAGTTTTACAGTCCTAAAATGCCAAAATCAAGGAACGATCATGGATCAGTGGTGAATATCGTTCCATTAGTTATATTTTGTGGGCCGGTAAAATTTTAGGTGATTCGGATACATTAGCCCGGGCCCTACCAGATGGCGTGGGCTATAACACACGATTCTAGCAATCAGGCAGAATTCCAGTTTTATGGCCCTTAAGCGCTAAAAAATGAGGAACGGTCATGGAGAGACTGTGACTATCATTTCTAAGATCATTTTTTATGGGGTGGCAAATTTTTAGGCTATTCGGGTTCGGTAGCCCGGGGCCCACTAGATGGCGTAGGCTATAGCACACGAAATGCCACAAAACGAGGAATGATCATGAAGAGGAGGTGACCATTATTTCTTGGGTCATTTTTGATGGGCTGAAATTTTTTAAGATTATCCTAGCCCGGTGATCCCTGCCCCATCAGATGGCATGGGCTATAGCACACGAAAATCTTGTAATAGGGCAGAATTCCAGTTTTATGGCCCTAAAATGCCAAAAATCGAGTAATAGTCATAATAAGGCGGTAACTATTTTTCCATAGGTCATTTTGATGGGGCGACAGAGTTTTAGGTGATCCAAGTCCAGTAGCCCGTGCCCCACCAGATGGCGTGGGTTATAGCACACGAAAATTTGGCAATTGGGAGAAATTCCAGTTTTATAGCCCTAAAATGCCAAAAAATGAGGAATTTTCAAGGCAAGGCGTGACTATTTTTCGTAGATCATTTTTGATGGGCCAACAAAATTTTGGGGGATTTGCGTCCGGTGCCTGGGCCCCCAGATTGCGCGGGCTATAGCACATGAAAATCTAGTAATCGGGAAAAATTATAGTTTTAGTGCCCTAAAATGACAAAAAATGAGAAACGTTAATGGAAATGCAATGACTATTGTTCCTTAGGTCATTTTTATGAGCCAACAAAATTTTAGGTGATTTTGGTGCGTTGGCTCGGGCTCCAACATATGTTGTGGGATTTAGCACGTGAAAATCTGAGAATCGGGGAGAATTTATGTTTTATGGCCGTAAAATGCCAAAAACGAGGAGCGGTCCTGGCGAGGCAATGATTATTGTTCCTTAGGTTTTTTTCAACGTGCCAAAATATTTTTAGGCGATTTGAGTCCAATGGCCCAAGTCCCACGAGATGGCGTAGGCAATGGCACACAAAAAATCTAAAAATCAGGTGGAATTCTAGTTTTATGGCCCCAAAACACCAATAAACGAGGAACGATCGTGGCTAGGTGGCGAGTATTGTTCCTTAGTTCATTTTTTATAGTCCGGCTAAATTTTATGTTATTCGGGTACGTGGCTCAGGCCCCACCAGATGGTGAGGGTTATGGCACTTAAAAAATTTGGAAATCGAGAGAAATTCCAATTTTATGGCACAAAAATGCCAAAAAATGAGGAACTATTATGGCAAGGCGTGACTATTGTTTCACAGATCATTTTTTATGGGCCGATAAAATTTCTGTTGATCAGGGTCCGGTGGCCCATGCCACACCAAATGGCGAGGGTTATAGCATACCGTACATTTGGAAATCGGGCCGAATTTTAGTTTTATGTCCCTAACTCACCAGAAAATGAGGAACGATCATAGCAAGGCGATAATTATTTTTCTTAGGTTATTTTTGATGGGCTGGAAAAGTTTTAGACGATCCGGGTCTGGTGGCCATATGGCCCAAAAAATAGCGTAGGCTATAGCACACGAAAATGTGGGAATAGTGCCGAATTCAAGTTTTATGGTGTTAAAACACCACAAAACGAGGGACGGTCATGGAGAGGCGGTGACTATTATTTCTCAGGTCAATCTTTATAGGACGCCAAAATTTTTGACGATCCCGGTCCTGTGGCCTGGGCCCAACTAGATAGCGTGAGCTATAGAATACAAAACATCTGAGAATCAGGCGGAATTCAGGTTTTATGGTCCTAAAACGCTAAAACAATGAGGAAATTCCATGAAGAGGTGGTGACTATTGTTCCTTAGGTCTTTTTGGAAGGCTGGTAAAGTTTTAGGAAATCCTGGTTCGGTGGCACGATCCCCACCAGATTGCATGGTCTATAGCAGACGAAAATATAGGGATCGAGCAAAATTCGAGTTTTATTGCCCGAACACACATAAAAAATGAGGAACGGGCCAAATTCTAATTTTATGGCTCTAAAATGCAAGAAACAAGAAACATTCATGGCTCGGTAATGAGTATTGTTCCTTAAATCATTGTTTATTGGCTGACAAATTTTTTGGCTATCCGAGTCCGGTGTCCCAAGCCAAAAATTTAGGATCCTGGTTGAGTTTCAATTTGATAGCCCTAATACGCCAAAAGACGAAGAAGGGTCATGGCGAGACGGTGACTATTGTTCCTTATGTTATTTTTTTATGGACCAAAAATAATTTAGGTGACTTAGGTCCGGTGGCCTGGGCCCACCTGATGGCGTGGGCTATAATTTAGGAGTCGGGCGAAATTCTAATTTTTTGGCCCTAAAATACCAAAAATGAGCATTTTTATGGGTTGGAAAACTATTAAGTGTTCCAGTTTTAGTGGCCTGGGCCCCACCAGACGGTGTAGGCAATAGTACACGTAATTCTAAGAATCGGGAGAAATTTCAGTTTTATGCCCCTAAAATGCTACCATATGAGGAACTATCATGGCGAGGCGGTGAATATTAATCCTTAGGTTTTCTTTGATGGACCGGCAAAATTTTAGGCGATCAAAGTACGGTGGCATGGGCCCCACCGAATGGCATGGGCTATAGCACACAAAAATATAGGAATTGGACCAAATTCCAATTTTATGGCCCTAAAGCACCAAAAACGGGGAACGTTCATAGCGAGACGGTGACTATTGTTCCTTAGGTCATTTTTATAGGACAAAATGTTTTTAGACGATCTGGGTCCTGGGGAAAAAAATGTTTTTAGACGATCCGGGTGCTGGGGCTCTGGTCCTACTAGATGGTGTGGGCTATAGCACACAAAAATATGGGAATATGGCAAAATTCTAATTTTACGGCCCTAAAATGCCATAAAGGAGGAAAAGTCATAGAGAAGCGGTGACTATTGTTCCTTTGATCATTTTTATGTGCCAATAAAATTTTAGGAGATCTGGGTCCGGTGGCTAGGGCCCAACTGATGGCATGGGCTATAACACATGAATATTTGGGAATCTAGTAGAATTCCAGTTTCATGGCCCTAAATCGCCAAAAAACGAGGAACAATCATGATGGGTAGTGACTATTATTCTTTAGGTTATGTTTTATGGACCAGCAAAATTTTGGGCGATCTGGGTCCAGTGGACTAGGCACCACTAAATGGTGTAGGCTATAGCTCATGTAATTCTTGAAATGGGGGATAATTTCAATTTATTAGCCCTAAACGCCACAAAATGAGGAACGATCATAGAGAGGTGGTTACTATTGTTCCTCAAGTCATTTTTTATGGGCCAATTTGTTTTTTGATCATATGGGTCCAGTGGCCTGGGCACCACCAGATAGCGTGGGCTATAGCACACGAAAATTTAGGAATCGAGCGGAATTCTAGTTTTATGGCCCTAATACGTCCAAAATTGAGGAACGTTCAAGTCAAGGAGGTGACTATTGTTCCTTATGTCGTTTTATGGGCCGGCAGAAGTATAGTTGATCCGGGTCCAGTGGCACGGTCCCCACCAGATGGTGCAGGCTATAGTTTTCGAAATCTAGTACTCGAGCGAAATTCCAATTTTATGGCCCTTAAATGCAAAAACCGAGGAAAGGTCATTGAGAGTCGGTGATTATTGTCCCATAACTTATTTTTGAAAGGAATGTAAAATTTTAGGCGATCGGGGTTTAGTGGCTCAGGCCCAACCGATTGTGTGGGCTATAACACACAAAAATTAGTGGTTTCTAGTAGAATTCCAGTTTTATGGCCCTAAAATGTCAAAAATGAGGAATGATCAGGGCGAGACGATGGTTGTTGTTCCTTAGGTCATTTTTAATAGGCCCGAAACAGTTTAGGCAATTCGGGTTCAGAGGTCTAGGTCCCACCAAATAGCGTGGGCTATATCACACAAAAATATGGGAATGAGGCGGAATTCCAGTTTTATGGTCCTCAAACCCACAAAAAATGAGGAATAGTCATGGAGAGACGGTGACTATCCTTAGGCATTTTTATGGTCCAACCAAATATAGTCGTTCTAAGTTCAGATATCGGGGCCCCACCAATTGGCGTTTGCTATAACATACGAAAATGTGGTAATCAGGAGAAATTCTAGTTTTATGGCCCTAATACGCCAAAATATTAGGAACTATCATGGTGAGGTGTGACTATTGTTTCTTAGGTCATTTTTGATGAGCTAGCAAAATTTTGGCGATCCGAGTCCGATGGCCTAGGCCGCACCAGATGGCGTGGGCTATAGTACACGAAAATTTAGGAGTTTGGAAGAATTCTAGTTTATGGCCCTAAATTATAAAAAATGAGGAATGATCATGACGACGCAATGATTATTTTCCTTAGGTCATTTTTTATGGACCGACAAAATTTTAGGCGATTCAGGTCCGATGGCTCGAGCCCAATAGATGTCGTGGGCTTTAGTATATGAAAATTTGGGAATCGGGTAAAATTCCAGTTTCATGGCCCTAAAATGCCAAAAAACGAGAAACTGTCATGGCGATGCCGTGACTGTTGTTCCTTAGGTTATTTTTAAAGGGCCAAAAAGTTTTAGACGATTCAGGTGCAGTGGCCTCGGCCTATGAGATGGCGTGGGTTGTCTATAGCACATAAAAATCTGGAAATCGGGTGGACTTCTAGTTTTAAGGCACAAAAACACCATAAAATGAGGAATGGTCATGGTTAGGCGGTGACTATTGTTCCTTAGATCATTTTTAATGGGCCAAAAAAGTTTAGGCGATTCGGGTCCGGTGGCTCGAGCCCTACCCGATGATCTGGGCTATAGCACATAAAAATGTGGGAATTGAGAGAAATTCTAGTTTTATGACACAAAAATACCAAAAAACAAGAAAATATTATGGCAAGGCATGACTATTGTTCCTTAGGTCATTATTTATGGGTTAGTAAACATTTTGGCGATCCAGGTCTGGTGGCCCGGGCATCACCAGATGGCACATGTTATAGCATACGAAAAACTAGGAATTGTGTGAAATTCTAGTTTTATGGTCCTAAAATACCAAAAAAATGAGGAACGGTCATGGCAAGGCGATGACTATTGCTCCTTAGATCATTTTTTATGGACCGATCAAATTTAGGCGATCCAGGTTCGGTAGACCGGGCCCCATCATATGTCGTGGACTAAAGCATAAAAAAATCCAAAAAATAAGGAACGGTCATGGCTATGCGGTGACTATTCTTTCTTAGGTTGTTTTTTGTGGTCCGGAAAAGTTTTAGGCGATTCGGTTCCGATATCCCTAGCTCTACTAGATGGTGTGGGCTATAGCACATAAAAATCTTGGAATCGAACAAAATTCAAATTTTATGGCCCTAAAATGCTAAGAAACGAGGAACGTTCATGGATAGCTGGTGATTATTGTGCCTTAGGTCATTTTTTAAAGGCCGGCAAAATTTTAGGCAATCCGAGTTTGGTGGCTTGGGCCCCTAGATAGCGAGGACTACATCAAAAGAAAATCTTGGAATCTAGAGAAATTCCAATTTTAAGGCACTAAAACGCTAAAAATGAGGAATTATCATTTTCCCGAGACGTGATTATTCTTCCTTAGGTCATTTATTATGGGGCGGAAAATTTTTTGGTGATCCGGGTCCAGTGGCACGGGCCCCACAAGATGGCTTGGGCTATAGCACACGAAAATCTACAAATTAAGTAGAATTCCAGTTTTATGGCCATAAAACACATAAAAATGAGGAACAATCATGACGAGATAGTGACTATTGATATGTAGGTAATTTTTTATGGGCCGACAAAATTTTAAACGATCAAGCACACGAAAATCTGGGAATCGAGCAGAATTCCAGTTTCATGGCGAGGTAGTGACTATTGTTCCTTAGGTTATTTTTTATGGTTCGAAATAATTTAAAGCAATCTGCGTCCTGTGAGCTAGTCCCACTAGATGGCATGTGCTATAGCACATGAAAATCTGAAACTCGGGATTCAGTTTTATGGCATGAAAATGCCAAAACATAAGGAATGGTCATGGCAAGACGATGACTATTATTCCTTAGGTTGTTTATTATGAGCTGGCAAATTTTAGGAGATCCAGGTCCAGTGTCATGGGCCCCACCGGATGGCTAGCACACGAAAATCTGGTAATCGGGTAGAATTCCAAATTTATGGCCCTAAAATGCGAAAAAAAGAGGAACGTTCATGGTGACGTGGTGTCAATTATTCCTTAGGTCATTTTTATGGGCCGGAAAAATTTTAGGCAATCTAGGTCCAATGTTTTGGCTCCACCAGGTGGTGCAGGTTATTACATAGGAAAATCTAGGAATCGGACATAATTCCAATTTTATGGCCCTAAGACGCCGAAAATAAGGAGAGTTCATGGTGAGGTGGTGATTATTGTTCCTTAGGTTACTTTTGATGGGCAGCCAAAAGTTTTGGCGATCTTGGTCTTGTGGCCCAGGTGCCAACAGATGGTGTGGTCTATAACACACAAAATCTAGATATCTTGCGAAATTCCAATTTTATGGGCCTAAAACACCAAAAAATGAAGATCGATTATGGCGAGGTGGTGACTATTGTTTCTTAGGTAATTTTGGATGAGCCGAAAATGTTTAGGCGATTCGGGTCCGGTGGCCCAGACCCTACCAGATGAGATGAGCTATATAGCACACAAAATTCTGAAATCGGGCGGAATTCCAATATTATATCCCTAAAAGTCATAAAAAATGAGGACCGGCCATGACGAGGTGGTGACTATTTTTTCTTAGGTTATTTTTAATAGGCCAACAAAATTTAGGTGTTCCCGGTCCGGTGGACCGGGGCCCATCGGATGTCATGGGCTATAGCACACAAAAATCAGGTAATTGGGGGAACTTCATATTTTATGGCCCTAAAACACTCAAAAATGAGGAACTCTCACGGCGAGGCATGGATATTGTTCCTAAGGTTATTTTTTATGAGTCGGGAAAACTTTTGGCGATTTAGGTCTGGTGGCCCGGGCGCCATACAAAAAGATAGGAATTGGGCAAAATTCTAGCTTTATGGCCCTAAAATCCCAAAAACCAATGACCGTTCATGGTGAGGTGGTAACTGTTTTTCTTTAGATCATTTTTAATGGCCCGAAATATTTTAAGGCAATTGGGGTCTATTGGCCTGGGCCCCACAAGATGCTATAGCTGAGACAAATCTAGGAATCACGCATAATTCCAGTTTTATGGCTTTAAAATGCAAAAAAATGAGAAAAAGTCATGGCGAGGTAATGATTATTGTTCCTTAGGTCATTTTTTATGGGCCACAAAGTTTTAGGCAATCCAAGTTTGGTATACCGAAACCCTACAGTTTGTGTGGGCTATAGTAAACAAAAATCTGGGAATCTGACAAAATTCAAGTTTTATGGCCCAAAATGCAAAAAAATGAGGAATGTTCATGGAGAGGCGATGACTATTGTTCCTTAGGTTATTTTTGATGGGCCATGAAAAATTTAGTTACTCCGGATCTGGTGGCTCGGGCTCCACTAAATATTGTGGGCTATAGCACTCGAAAATTTAGGAATCGGGGAGAATTCCAGTTTTATGGTCTTAATACGCCACAAAACGAGGAACAGTCACGACAAAGCGGAGACTATTGTTTCCTGATAATATTTGATGGGCTGACAATATTTTTGGTGATTAAGGTCCGCTGTCCTAAGCCTCACCAGATGGCGTGGGCTATAACGCTCGAAAATCTAGGAAATGGGCAAAATTCCAGTTTTATGGCGCTAAACGCATAAAAATGAGAAACAGTCATGGCGAGGCGGTGATTATTGCTCCTTAGGTCATATTTGCTGGGCCGAATGTTTTTTAGGTGATCCAAGTCCTGTGGCCCGGGCCCCACCAGATGGCACGGGATATAGCATACAAAAATTTAGGAATCGGGCAAATTCCAGTTTTATGGCACTAAAATGCTAAAAAACTAGGAATATTGATGGTGATGTGGTGCTATTGTTATTTTGGACATTTGTATGGGCCGGCAAGATTTTAGACGATCCTTGCCTAGAGGCCCAGGCCCTACTAGATAGTGTTGTCTACAACATACGGGAATCTGGAAATCAAGCAGAATTCTAATTTTATGGCCCTAAAACACCAAAAACAAGGAAATTTCATGGCGAGACGATGACTATTATTTCTTAGGTCATTTTTATGGGCCTACAAATGTTTAGGCGATCCAGGTGGGTTGCCCGGGTCCCAACAGATGGCGTCGGCCATAGCAAACAAAAATCTGGGAATCTGACAGAATTCTAGTTTTGTGGCCCTAAAATGCCAAAAAATGAGCAACGATTATAGAAAGGCGGTGGCTATTATTTCTTAGGTTGTCTTTAATGGGCCGCCAAAAATTTAGGTAATACGGTTACGGTGACCTAGGCCCCCACCAAATAGCGTGGGCTATAGCACCCAAAAATCTAGTAATCAGGGAGAATTCCAATTTTTGGCCCTAATATGCCACAAAACAAGGAGCAGTTATGATGAGATGGTGACTATTATTACTTAGGTCTTTTTTGGTGGCTCGAAAACAATTTAGGCTACACAAGTCTGGTGGTCGGGGCCCCACCAGATGGTGTGGTCTATGGCACATGAAAATCTGGCAATCGAGCATAATTCTAGTTTTATGGCCCTAAAACGCCAAAAATAATGAATGGTCATGGCGAGACGTTGATTATTATTCCTTAGGTCTTCTTTGATGGGCCGATAAATTTTAGACGATCTAGGTCCGGTGGCAAGGACCTCACTATATGATGTGGGATAAACCAAATGAAAATTTGAGAACAGACCGAATTCCAGTTTTATGGCCCTAAAATGCCACAAAACGTGGAACGGTCATGGCATAGGTGACTATTGTTCCTTAGCTCGAGTTGATGGGCCAACAATAGTTTAGGTGATACATGTTTGGTCGCCCGGGACCCACCAGATAGCGTGGGATATAGCACATTAAAATTTGGGAATCGGCAGAATTCCAGTTTTATGGCCATAAAATGCCAAAAAATTAGGAACGGTCATGGAGAGGAAGTGACTATTGTTCCTTAGGTTGTTTTTGATAGGCCGACAAAATTTTAGACAATCTGGGTCCGAGAGCTATAGCACCCAAAAATCTAGGAATCGTGGAGATTCTAGTTTTATGGCCCTAATACGTCACAAAAAGAGAACAATCATGATAAGGCAATGACTATTATTCATTAGGTCTTTTTACATGGGCCCCACCAGATGGCACGGGCTATGGCACACGAAAATCTGGGAATCTAGACGAATTCCAATTTTATGGCCTTAAAATGCAAAAATGAGGAACAGTCATAGCGAGGCGGTGATTATTGTTCTTTAAGTCTTTTTGGATGAGCCGACCAAATTTTAGGCGAACCAGGTCCGGTGGCTCGGGCCCCAATAGATGGCGTACGTTACAACACACGAAAATCTAGAAATGGGGCAGAATTCTAGTTTTATGGCCCTAAAACGCCAAAAGACAAGGAACAACCATTGCGAGGCAGTGACCATTATTCCTTAGTTATTTTATGATGGGACGACAAAATTTTAAGTGATCCAGGTCCGGTGGCTCGTGCCCCACTAGATGTCGTGGGCTATAGCACATGAAAATTTAGGAATCGGGGAGAATTCAACTTTTATGGCCCTAATACACTACAAAACGAGGAACGGTCAGGGCGAGGCAATGATTATTGTTTCATAGATCATTTTTGATGGGGCTAACAAAATATTAGATTGTTCGGGTCTGGTGGCCTAGGCCCCACTAGATGGCGTGGGCTATAGCATACGAAAATATGGGAATAGGGCGGAATTCAAGTGTTATGGTCTTAAAACGCCAAAACACGAGGAATGGTTATTGAGAGGCACTAACTATTGTTTCTTAGGTTGGTAATAGGCCGGCAAAATTTTAGGCGATCCTGGTTCAGCGACTTGGGCACCACTACATGGGGTGGGCCATAACACGCGAAAATTTGGGAATAGGGCGAAATTCCAAGTTTATGGCCCTAAAATACCAAAAAAAGGAATGGTCATGGAGAGGCACTAACTATCGTTCCTTAAGTTGTATTTGACAGACTGGTAAAATTTTAGGCGATCCTGGTCCAATGGTCTAGGACCCACCAGATGGCGTGGACGATAGCACACGAAATATAGGAATCCGATAAAATTCCATTTTTAGGCTCGAAAATACATAAAAATGAGGAACTTTCATGGCTAAGTGGTGGCTATTGTTCCTAAGGTCATTATTTTTGGGATGGTAAAATTTAAGGTGATCCGGGTCCTGGAGCTCGTTGCCTACCAGCTGGCGTGAGCTATAGCACACAAAATCTGGAAATCAGACGGAATTCTAGATTTATGGCCTTAAAATGATAAAAATGAGGAAAGGTCATAGCGAGGTGAGAACTATTGTTCCCTAGGTTGTTTTTATGGGCCGACAAAATTTCAAGCAATCCGGGACCAGTGGAACGTATCACGACCCATTTTCCATAACAGGTCGTGATGGCGCCTGACGCCATTTGTCAGGCCAGCCAACGCAGAAGAATAATTAAATCCCAATTTACCCTTAATAAAAACCATTATGATAGAAGTTTTCCCAAATTTAAAATCATAAACCAGCAGGGATAAATAAAATAAAAAGACAGTTATACAACCCAAAATAACGTTTACCACCGTGTATGCCAGAACCTGGTGTCACAAGCTACGGGAAACAAGTAGAATATACATAACATGAATAATACCCTATCCTACTGTCTGAATCAGGATAGACAGAAACAAAAAATACAAGGAATACTTCTTCGGCTGCGGATCGGCAAGAAGGGAGTGCAGCTCACCGTAGAAGTCCCAGATGCGCTCACTGATATGCACCAGAGTGATGTCTGGATCCACCTGCCTCAAATCCTGTACATTTAAGTACAGAAGTGTAGCATGAGTACATAAACAACATGTACCCAGTAAGTATCCCGTCCAATCTCGAAGAAGTAGAGACGAGAGGTCGACTCGATACTTACTACAGTCAATATATATATATATATATATGATGTATTCAAAACATGGGATTTACAAGTATCAACAGTTTACAGCAAGTGGCATAAGTCAAGAGTCTTACAGCATCAAGTTTATAGTTCATCATGTGAGATAATGGCAGAACAAAGCATGTATAAGCTTTTCCACAATTAACATGCGCACATAATACCGAGGTGACGGCCTGAACCAACAGAAATAAACTGTGCACTTGCCGAGGGTCGACGTCGCGCCTATAGATGCATCTATTCATACCGAGGCGATCGGCCCGGTCCACAAATAAGGATAAAATATCAAGTTCACACACATGACACATAAATGGTCAAAATACCAATTCAAATTCAATTAACTATAGAAATATGCTCATATTCCCTTTTTAAGTCTCTAGTACACACTAGGTGTTCATAACAACAATTTAACACAAGAGATACATTTAATAGGCATGTTGTAGGTCCTAAGCTACCCCGACATTTAACATTGTAGTAGCTACACACGGGCTCTCGTCACCTAACGCGTGCTTAGTCCACGCATTTTAACAACAAACACAAAACATAATCCTAAGGGAACAATTCCCTCTTACGAGGTTAGAAAGGAGACTCGCCTCGCTTTGAAGTGCACTTCCGATAACAAGAATAAGCCCAAACCCTCAATTTGTACCCAAACGAGCACCAACTAATTAAAATAAGCAAGAACTAGTCAATAAGTGCTTACGAGGTCGAATTCTAGTTATTTAAACAATTTTCTAACCATAAATACGAGTTTCCTAAATTCCGACCCCGGGCCCACGTGCCCGGATTCAATTATTTTTTGAAGGAAGTTGTTCTCTATCACCTAAGGATTACAAATATATGATTTCTAGTTCATTCCATAGCAAATTATAGGAGTAAATCTTAGTTTTTGTTAAACCATAGGTCTAACTCTAATCTCTTGAATTTTACCTAATTTTAGTGTTAAATCTACCTAATGTTTATGTATTTGAACTAAAAGTGAGCGGGGATTACTTACCTTGCAATGATGTGCGGAAACTCCCCCTTTCGAATCGCCAAAATCGCCTAAGTGTTGGAGAAAAATGGAAGAAATGAGCTTGAACTCGTATTAAATGAGCTTCTGTCCCAAGCGATTTTTGCTTTTGCGGGAGAAATCCTGCTTCTGCGGAAAATGGCCGCTTATGCGGCTTGTTGGAAACTGGGGCTCGGCCGCTTCTGCGGTTTTGGGGCCGCATAGGCGGCATCGTTTATGCGGTCCCAGGGCTGCTTCTGCGAAATAGGGGAACTGAGCCGGACCGCTTCTGCGGTCCTTGGGCCACTTCTGCGGTTTCCCAGGACTTGATCCTTTCAGCTTCCGCGATGAGGCGACCGCTTCTGAGGTCCAAGAGCCGCAGAAGCAGTTATGACAGAAGCAGCAAATGGAGTTTTTCCTAAGTTTTCAACTTCACTCGAACCTCGACCATTTGACGCTCGGGGCTCCCGAGCCTCGCCCGAACATACCGACAAGTCTAAAATCACGAGGCAGACCTACTCAAACCCTCGAAACACTCAAAACAACGCTGAATCGAGGAATCAACCCCCAAAACCAAATTAATCAATTCATTGAACTTCAAGTTCTTAATTCTCCTTCAACGGGTCAAAACGCCCTTAAACTACTCGGATTGACACCAAATTTTATGGGTAGGTCTTAACTGATATTTCGGACTTGTACCAAGTTTCGAAATCAAAATCCTAACCCGATACCTATGAAAACAATAATTTCTTAGTTTATTTAATTCTTTGAAATGTAAACTTAACAATTTTACATAAAAATTCATTACTCGGGCTAGGGACCTCGAAATTCGATTCGGGCATACGCCCAAGTCCCATATTTTTCCGCGGACCCTCAGAAATTGTCAAATCACTATTCTGGGTCTGTTTCCCCAAAATGTTGACCGAAGTCAAACTTGGCCTTTTTAAAGGAACTTAAAGAAGCAACTAGGCTTAATCTCGCTCAGAACTCTTCTAACTTCCGAACCACCCGTCCCCGCAAGTCAAAATTTTGCTAAAGCAAGTGCGGAAAGTATTATTTAAGGGAATGGGTTCGAAAATGCAAAACGACCAGTCGGGTCGTTACATCCTCTCTCTCTTAAACAAACGTTCGTCCTCGAACAGACATAGAAAAAATACCTGGACTGCTGAATAAGTGGGGATATCGGCTTCGCATGTCCTCCTCGGATACCCAGTTCGCCTCTTCAACCGGTTGGCCCCTCCACTGGACTCTTACCGCAGAAATCCTCTTGGACCTCAACTGGCAGTCCTATCTATCAACAATGGCAACTGGCTCCTCCTCGTAGCCCAAGCTCTCATCTAACCGAATGGTACTGAAATCTAACACATGCGAATAGTCGGCATTATACTTTCGGAGCATCGACACATGGAAGACTGGATGAACTCCTGATAAACTGGGAGGTAAAGCAAGCTCATAGGAAACCTCCCCAACTCGCCTCAACACCTCAAAGGGTCCTATAAACCTTGGGCTCAACTTGCCTTTCTTTCCAAATCTCATAATGCCCTTCATGGGCGAAACCTTCAAGAGAACCTTCTCGCCAACCATAAATGATACATCATGCGCCTTCTGATCCGCGTAACTCTTCTTCCTGGACTGAGCTGTGCAGAGTCTCTCCTGAATCAACTTTACCTTATCCAAGGCATCCCGAACCAAGTCTGTACCAAGCAGCCTAGCCTCACCAGGCTCAAACCACCAGATCGGAGAACGACAACGTCGACCATACAATGTCTCATACGGGGCCATCTCTATGCTGGACTGATAGCTGTTATTATATGCAAGCTCCGCCAAGGGTAAGAACTGATCCCACTGCCCTCCAAAGTCAATAACGTATGCTCTAAGCATATCCTCTAAAATCTGAACTGTCCGCTCTGACTGCTCGTCGGTCTGAGGATGGAACGCCGTGTTAAGATCCACGCGGGTCCCCAACTCACTCTGAACAGCTATTCAGAAATGAGAAATGAACCGAGGGTATCTGTCTGATATGATGGAGACCGACACACCGTGAAACCTCACTATCTTCCGAATGTAAATCTGAGCATACCTCTCTACCGTATAAGTAGTCGCCACTAGAATGAAATGGGCGGACTTGGTCAATCTATCCATAATAACCCACACTGAATCAACCTTCCGTTGAGTCCGCGGCAACCCAACCACGAAATCCATAGTGATGCGCTCCCACTTCCATTCCGGAATGGGCATCCGCTGAAGTAGGCCACCTGGCCTTTGGTGCTCAGGCTTGACCTGCTGGCAATTCAAACATTTAGCCGCATACTCCGTAATGTCCTTCTTCATCCTCCGCCACTAGTAATGATGCCTCAAGTCACGATACATCTTTGTGGCACCTGGATGAATGGAGTACCTCAAACTATGGGCCTCCTCTAGAACTCTCTCTCTCAAGCCATCAATATTAGGAACACATACACGGCCCTGAAGCCGTAACACACCATACTCGCCAATAGAAATCTCCTTGGCACCTCCCTGGAGTACCGTCTCTCTGAGAACTGTCAAATGTGTATCATTGAGCTGTCGGGCCTTAATCTCCCCCAATAACGAAGACTGAGCAACCACACATGCTAGGACCCAGCTGGGCTCTGAAATATCCAATCTCACAAGTTTGCTAGCTAAAGACTGAACATCCAAAGCTAATGGTCTCATCTCAGCAGGAATAAATGTCAAGCTACCCATACTCTCTGCCTTCCTACTCAAGGCATCTGCAACCACATTTGCCTTGCCTGGATGATAAAGAATGGTAATGTCATAATCCTTTAGTAGCTCAAGCCACCTGCGCTGCCTCAAATTAAGATCCCTCTACTTGAATAAATGCTGCAGGCTGCGATGGTCCGTATAAACCTCACATGACACTCCATATAAATAATGCCTCCATATCTTAAGAGCATGAACAATCGCCGCCAACTCTAGATCGTGCACAGGGTAATTTTTCTCATGAACCTTCAACTGACATGAAGCATATGTAATAACTCGCCCATCCTGCATCAATACATATCCCAAGCCAACACAAGAAGCATCACAATACACTGTATACATTCCTGAACCGGAAGGCAATACAAGAACTCGTGCCGTGGTCAAAGCCGTCTTGAGCTTCAGGAAGCTCTCCTCACAATCATCGGACCAACAGAACAGGGCACCCTTTTGGGTCAATCTGGTCAGAGGTGATGCAATAGATGAAAAGACCTGCACAAATTGCCGATAATAGCCCGCCAACCCCAAGAAGCTCCTGATGTCGGTCACTGAGGTAGGACGTGGCCAACTCTGAACTGCCCCAATCTTCTTAGGATCCACCTTAATACCCTCTCCTGACACTATATGCCCCAATAATGCTACTGACTCTAGCTAAAACTCACACTTGGAGAACTTAGCATAAAGCTTCTGCTCTCGCAAGGTCTGAAGCACCACTCTCAAATGCTGCTCATGCTCCCCCAGGCTACGTGAGTATATCAAGATATCGTCAATGAAGACGATAACAAATGAGTCAATATAAGGTCTGAACACCATGTTCATCAAGTCCATAAATGCCGCTGGAGCATTAGTCAAGCCAAATGACATCACCTGGAACTCATAGTGGCCATATCTAGTCCTGAACGCGGTTTTCGAAACATCTGAATCCCGAATCTTCAGCTGATGATACCCTGACCTCAGGTCAATCTTAGAGAACACCCTAGCACCCTGCAACTGGTCAAACAAATCATCAATACGGGGCAATGGATACTTGTTCTTGATGGTGACTTTGTTCAACTGGCGGTAATCAATGCACATCCGCATAGTCCCATCCTTCTTCTTTACAAACAGCACTGGTGCACCCCAAGGCGATACACTGGGCCTAACAAACCCCTTTGCTAACAACTCCTCCAACTGCTTCTTCAGATCCTTTAGCTCCCTAGGAGCCATAGGTATGGTGGAATAGATATAGGTTGAATGCCTGGAGCCAAATCAATACAGAAGTCAATATCACGGTCCAGAGGCACGCCAGGAAGATCAGAAGGAAAAACATCGGCGAACTCTCGGACTACTGGCACTTAATCAATCGTGGAGACTCTGCGGTAGTGTTTGGCACATAAACTAGATAAGCCAAGCACCACTTCTCCACTATGCGCTGAGCCTTCAGGAAAAAAATAACCCTGCTAGGCGTATCAACTGTAGAGCCCTTCCACTCCAATCTCGGCAACCCTGGCATCGCTAGAGAAATAGCCTTGGCACGACAATCTAGAATAGCGTGATATGGAGATAACCAATCCATGCCCATGATAACCTCAAAATCGATCATATCGAGCAACAAAAGATCTGCTCTAGTCTCAAAACCACAGAAAGTAACCACACAAGACCGGTAGACCCGGTTCACAACCACATAATTGCCTACAGGAGTGGACACATGAACAGGAGCACCCAAAGGCTCAGGAGAAATAGCCAGGAAACGAGCAAACAGAGATGATACATAAGAATAAGTGGACCCTAGATCAAATAATATCGATGCATCTCTACCGCTGACGGAGGTAGTACCTGTGATGATGGCATCTGAGGCCAATGCATCCGGCCTAGCTGGAAGAGCATAGAATCTGGCTGGAGCACGGGCTGTCTGGCCTCTACTTGCCTGAGGAGTAGCTGGCTGACCTCTCCTTATCTGACCTCCACCTCTAGATCGGCCTCTGCCACTCTGCCCTCCACCTCTAGGTGGCTGGGCTGTTGGTGCTGGAGTCGTGGGCTGCTGCCCCTGCTGTACTGCCTTGCCCCTAATCCTGGGGCAGGATCTCCTTATGTAGCCTATGTCACCATACTCAAAACAGTATGATGCGGCGACCTGCTGCCCTGATGACTCGTAGATCCCGTGGGAGGAGCCTGTATAGCCGGTGGACGATATGAAGTCTCTAGCATAGCATTGAAGTAGTGCCTAGAAAAACCCTGAGGACCTGAATACCCGCTGGAAGAACCCTGAATAGCTGCAGAGGGGGTTCAGCCAGTTGCTGCAGCGGTACCCCAGCCTAGGCCGGCTACGGAGTTCGATCCATAGAAGTTACTAGACAGATGGACCAGACTTCACCCCCTAGTCTTCGGAGGTGAGCGTCATGAGGACGCCCAGAATTTCATCGATAGGTGCAGGGACAGACTGCATGCTATGAGGATATTGGAGTCGTATGGAGTCGACTTCACTACTTTTCAGCTTGAGGGTAGGGCCCGTAGGTGGTGGCAGTCCCATGTTCTTGGTAGGCCCGCCGGTTCTCCTCCCATCCCTTAGGGTCAAATCGTATAGTTGTTCCTGGACAGGTATATTCCGTCCTCTGAGAAGAAAGAGTTGCGGTATCAGTTTGAGCACCTTGAGTAGGGTCAGATGTTTGTGACCGACTACGAGGCAAGGTTCTTCGAGTTATGTCGCCATGCACTTATGATACTCCCTACAGATGCAGAGAGAGTGCAGAGGTTTGTCGCCGGGTTGCAGCCCAGTATTAGATCGGGTATGGCCCGAGAGGTGGAGATGGGTACAGAGTACCAGCTTGTGGTCGAGATTGCTCGCCAGATTGAGGGGTATCGTCAGAGGGGTAGGGAGCAGATACAACAGGACAAGAGAGCCAGATTTTTTGGAGAGTTCAGAGGTGCCTCAGCTAGGGGCAGAGGTTAGTATGGGAGGGGTCAGCCCAGTAGGCCCCCATGTTCAACACCACCACCTCCCGCCCGGGGTACTCTAGCACGCCTCTATTTCAGTGCCATGCCTGAGATCTCCTACGGGTAGTGCACCCGGGGTCTGATATACCGTGGCTGCATGAACTAGAGCCTGAGCAGTAGAGGTCTATGCTCCCTCTCCTGCCTGCTAAGCAGCTGGGTCTGCTGGAATAAACCAGCCTGAGTCATGGTGTCCATGAACCGAAGCATACGGCCCATAACCTCCTGAAATCCCAGCGCAGTCATGAAATCTGCTGGAATAGGCACAGCTGCGGGCGCCTCGCCCTGCTCCTCAATAGTGGGATCCCTCGCATGGTCTGCTGGTGGTGCAACTGGAATAGCTCTGGGACGCCCTCGTCCCTACCACGGGCCGGTGCCCTCCCCGGCCTCTACCTCGGCCTCTGGCAACGGGGGAAGCAGCTCCTCCCGGGTCCGAAACGTCGGCGGTACGAGTCCTCACCATCTGTGAGAGAATAGAAGAGGAAATTTAGTATACTGACCATTGCACAATGGAAATGAATAAACAGTAGTCTTTCCTTACACCCTATAGCCCCTCGAAGATAAATACAGACGTCTCCATACCGATCTACAAGACTTTATTAGGTTTGCCCGTAACTTCTGAGACCTATGTGAACCTAGTGCTCTGATATCATGTTGTCACGACCTATTTTCCATAACAGGTCGTGATGGCGCCCGACACCATTTGTCAGGCCAGCCAATGCGGAAGAATAATTAAATCCCAATTTACCCTTACTAAAAATCATTATGATAGAAGTTTTCCCAAATTTAAAATCATAAACCAGTAGGGATAAATAAAATGAAAAGACAGTTATACAACCCAAAATAACGTTTACCACTGTGTGTGCCAGAACCAGGTGTCACAAGCTACGGGCAACTAGTAGAATATACATAATATGAATAATACCCTATCCTACTGTCTGAATCAGGATAGACAGAAACAACAAAATACAAGGAAGACTTCTTCGGCTGCGGATCGGCAAGAAGGGAGTGCAGCTCACCGTAGAAGTCCCAGATGCGCTCACTGCTATGCACCAGACAGATGTCTGGATCCACCTGCCTCAAATCCTGTACATTTAAGTACAGAAGTGTAGCATGAGTACATAAACAACATGTACCCAGTAAGTATCCCGTCCAATCTCGAAGAAGTAGAGACGAGAGGTTGACTCGATACTTACTAAGGTCAATTAATATATGTATATATATATATATATATATATATACGTATGATGTATTCAAAATATGGGATTTACAAGTATCTACAGTTTACAGCAAGTGGCATAAGTCAAGAATCTTACAGCATCAAGTTTATAGTTCATCATGTGAGATAATGGCAGCACAAAGCATGTATAAGATTTTCCACAATTAACATGCGCACATAATACCGAGGCGACGGCCCGAACTAACAGAAATAAACTGTGCACTTGCCGAGGGTCGACGTCGCACCTATAGATGCATCTATTCATACCGAGGCGATCGGCCCGGTCCACAAATAAGGATAAAATATCAAGTTCACACACATGACACATAAATGGTCAAAATACCAATTCAAATTCAATTAACT
>MU747404.1:16841-31677 GCA_026770625.1 Nicotiana glauca | reverse complement strand
CTAAAGCAAGCTAAATTTTCTATTTTTTATTGTCTCTAAAGGATAATTAATTTACAATTATAATTTCGGGCCTCGAATTCAAGTCCGAATTCAAACAAAAGGGAAGACCCTTTTAGCTTGAACCCGCTACCTAATTCGAAACCCAATTTTATGTCATGGCATTTTAACTTTGCAAGGGACATGAAAACTTGCTGGATGGAACACCTCGAATCTAATTTCAAAGGATTATACTCAACTAAAGTAAGGCCGAGAGTTTATTGAAATTATTGCGGAAGAACTTACCCATTTAAGATCCTCCTAATGAAGAAAAGTTTTTTTTTTAATACAAAACTAAACACCATTAATCCAAGGTAACCATTTCAGCCTTTAGCAAGCCCAAAGCTACAATTATCAGAGGACTCACGACAGAAGAGCATCTCATGTTTAAAAATTACAAAAAAAACAATTGTGGTAATAGTAAGAACAAAGCCATGTAAGATTGTTAATTTCGTAGCATTATAATCAAGTATGCTATTTCCATGAATATTCATACGTTATTGTTCTAAACTTAACTTGAGGTTTATTTGTAACAGTTCAGGAATATGGAGTTTGATTTTGGCTAAAAGGATACATAGAAATATCTGCATGTGCTTTGTGATTACGGAGCCGTGAGTTGAAGGTTTAATTACTACCATTTTAACGAAAATTCCATGAATGTAATTAACAAATTATATTGTGCACCCTATACCTTAACATATCAAAAGCATTTTTCCTTTCCACGAACCTACTCCAATGAATTAACAAATGGGTTACGGGTTGGCATCGATGAGAGGTTCATGTCTTATTTCCAAACAAATCAAATGCCCTAAAACTAAAGCTTAAAGGAGCAACTTCAGTCCCCTCATTTCTCATTAACTCCTCTTCGTCTTCAGCCATTACGCTAGTCAATTTTAATGAACTATTAATCAATTAATACAACTGATCAAAGGAGCTCCAACTCGATGCATATGATATCAAGTAAAGCGCGGACTGATTTAATAAAATTATGTATCAAGGAAATCTAAGTTCCAATAACAATCTTATTTCAATCAAAGAGCAAGAGATTTACTAAACTTAATCACTAGTTGAATTTCCTATTCCAAATTTGAACGGCTCTCCTTATATCTTACCACACATAGAGAACAATTGATATTAAAGAGAAGAAGGATATAAACCTGAAGTTAGAATTTTCTGATTAATCAAGTTGAGGCAATTACACGGACTGTAACAGACGTGCAGTTATAACTGACAATCCACACAACTTCAAACGAATCGGCAAAAATCGAATCGGAATTTCGGACTTAAACCTCCAACAACAACCTTGATCGGCAACTCCAATAGCGACGAGCTCGCTCAATCCAGATCTATTTGAACGGAAATCAAAAAAAAATAGAACTCTTTTACTTTCCCAATCTATTTCCTCCAAAATTCTGTCCAGGACAATCAAAGAGGAGGGTGGTCGGCGGCAGTACTGTTGCGGCGCAGCTCTATTAAAATTTTTCCAGACCTTTTTTTTTTCAATTTTTTTTTAACTCCCACCCCTCTATCATGTTTGTTGTGTGTGTTTATATAGATGGGTCTTGTGTGTGGGGTAGTTTTGGGGGGAAAATATTTTGGGAAAAGTTTTGGGGGAAAAATATTTTGGGGAAGGTTTTGGGGGGAAAATATTTTAGGCTTTTCAAATGTTTGGCCAACTTGAATTTAAGACCACGCCTTTTCATTTCCCACTTCTTTTTGTTGTTCTTTTTTTTCTTTAATTAATTAAAAACCTAAACTAAATTCCTAAATTAATTCAAATTGTAAAATTAAGCTAATTATCTAACTATGTAAAAATGATTATTTTTTTTGTGATTTTTGATTAATAGCACAATTAACTCAATGTAATTAATTCCTAAATGAAAATTAAACCTAAGGTGACATGAAATTAAAATGTGACATTTTTTATGGTTTTTGTTTTCTATGATTTTTTTAAAAATATTAAAAATGCATGCCATGCAACTAAATAAAGAAAAATACCTAAAAATCAATTAAAATTATTTTGGTCTATTTTTAGGAGTTATTTTCATATAGGGCAAAAATCACGTGCTTACAGCAGCGACTATGAGGAGAAGGGAGTGGGAAGAAGGGAGTAGCGTGCAATAGTAATAAGGGAAGAGAGATAGCAGTGGCACTGGTGGTTGCTAATTTGCTGGATTTCGGTGTTTGGCGGTAAGGGAGAGGCGAAAGTGATGGTGTATAGAAGAGCGAGGATTGGAGGGTGTAGGCTGATGGCTCTAGTTCGCTGCTTGGAGTGACAGGCAGAAGGGTGGTCGCGTGGCTGTTTTCCGGTGAGTTCTTGGGTTGAAGATGGGGGGTGGCAGTGATTGGAGAAGACGAAATCAGGGGGGGTCTGGGCGTCGATCTGCTTCTCTTGTATATTAGGGTTCAACTAAGGTCATGGTTAGAGGTTGAATATGAATAGGATCTCAGGGGGAGTGGTTGTATGGTGTTTTAGATTAGGAAGAAGAAGGGCTGCTACAATGTTCTATGTCTTCAGACGTTCAAGGGTGTTCTCGTGTTACTTCATGAAGAAGAAGGGTTACTCTTTGGGTGTTGAACGGAGCTAGCTTAGTCCGCTAGGTCTTTAGGGTTTGTCTTGTGTATTTTCCAAAAAAATGAAGAAGATCTGATGGGTTTGGGATTGGGCTACTCATTTGGGCTCATGAGGGGATCCGTTGGGCTTAATTTTGAACAAGAAAGCTGAAAATTTATTAATAGACCTAAAATTCTTCAAAATTAATATAAAATACTTGTAAAATATAAGATCACTCCTAACTGGTTAAAATAAAACTAAAATTAAAAGTGAAGCTATTTTGGTATTTTTCAAGGATTATATTAAAATAAAATAGGTTCAAAGTAACATATCCTTCTAAAAATATCTAATACATGAATTAAGTAGAGAAATATGGAACTATTTTTGTAATTTTTAATTTTTGTTCTTAATAAAGTAAAATAGTTAAAATTAGGTAAAATAGCAACATTAGGCCTAAACAAAATATCTAAAAGCTAAAAAGTGTAAAATCTTGTGGAGGGTAAAAAATTACATGTCTACAACTGCCCCTCTTTGACTGGAAATACAAAGTATTTTTAGACAAAGAACGACTAAATAGGTTTTTTGACCCAACCTTTATTTAGAGAGACTAAAAACTTAAAGAAAGGAGAATGTGACCGAGCCCTGGTATCTGAGCTGCCTACATATCCTTCGCTATAAAGGAATCAGGTCACGTATAGTTCGGAAGTAAGAACAGTGATGGAGTATACCGAGGTGGAGAGCCGATTGAGGTGCCGTCGAGGTTCCGATCCGATGTCCTGTTATTACGTCAATATCAAAAAATTAAAAAAAAACTAACTAAGCCTGTCAACTATGAGTTACAAGATTCCTATCTATAAGTCTTCTGAAGCTTGATCTTGAGTCTTGAGTGGTTCTTCATGCGGACTTTAGATTGAACCTTGACGCTCGCTAGCTGCAGGTGCTAGTTCATTTTTCTTCAGCTTTTTCAGATTAAGACCAGACATGTAGTGCTCGTAACTTCAACCACGTCTTGAGCAGCTCACATCTTTTTTGTGCTTCTGCATTTTAGATTTACCTCTTTTTTTACTTTTTTTTTTTTGGATTGAGACTTTTTCTTTTGGTTATCTCAGACTGTTGACTCACTTCTTGAGGTGAGCTTCTTCTACTTCTAACTCGAATTGAGTTCTGAAATGACTTCCCTCGTTCTCCAGATGGGTTCCTGCTACTGACTTAAAACTTGAAATAATTCTGAAACGAATTCCCTCATTCTTCAGGTGGATGCCTGCAATCAAAACGACAAAACAAACAAAATTTTCTGCCCCAATTTGCACTAGGAAGATTTGTGAGTTGTTAGCAAAACTGTAAATCATCTATGCTATTGATGCAATGATGATAGTAAAACTATAGAATTGACTGGGATGTGCTTCTCCTATGAGTAAAACAAATAAACTTTGACTAGCAAATGCGTCTGCTAATAGTAAAACCTGAATGACCCAAAACCGGGAAGTGCGCCTCCTAGGGGTAAAACTTGAATAACTCAAACTAGAAAGTGCGTCTCCTAGGAATAAAACTTGAATAACTCAAACTAGGAAGTGCGTCTCCTAGGGTAAAACTTGAATGAACCAAAAACTAGGAAGTGCGTCTCATTGGGGTAAAACTCAATTTAGGAAGTGCGTCTCCTAAAATAAAATATAACCTGAAAGACCCAGACAAGGAAGTGCGTCTCCTAGTGGGTAAAATCTTAATGACTCAAACCAGGAAGTGTGTCTCCTAAAACAAAAATATAACCTGAAAGACCCAGACAAGGAAATGTGTCTCCTAGTGGGTAAAATCTTAATGACTCAAACCAGGAAGTGCGTCTCCTAAAACAAAAATATAACCTAAAAGATTCAAACTAGGAAGTCTGTCTCCTAGTGGGTAAAATCTTAATAACTCAAACCAGGAAGTGCGTCTCCTAAAATAGAAATATAACCTGAAAGACTCAAACTAGGAAGTGCGTCTCCTAGGAATGAACTTAAACGACTCAACTAGGAAGTGTATCTTAAAATAAAATATAACTTGAAAGACCCAGACTAGGAAATACGTTTCCTAGGGTTGAAACTTCAATTACTCAAACTAGGAAGTGTGTCTCCTAAAGATGAACTCAAATAACACAAACTAGGAAGTGCATCTCCTAGGGGTAAAATCTCAGTTTAGGAAGTGCGTCTCCTAAAACAAAAATATAACTTGAAAGACCCAGACTAGGAAGTGCGTCTCCTAGGGGCGAAACTTTAATGACTCAAACTAGGAAGTGCGTCTCCTAGGAATGAACTTAAATGACCCAAACTAGGAAGTGCGTCTCCTAAGGGTAAAATCTCAATTTAGGAAGTCTGTCTCCTAAAATAAAAATATAACCTGAAATACCCAGACTAGGAAGTGCGTCTCCTAGGGGTGAAACATCAATGACTAAAAGTAGGACATGCGTCTCCTATGGATGAATTTAAAAGACCAACATTAGTAAGTGTGTCTCCTAAAAATAAAAATATAACTTGAAATACCCATACTAGGAAGGACATCTCCTAGGGGTAAAATCTCAATTTAGGAAGTGCGTCTCGAAAAATAAAATATAACTTGAAAGGCCCAGACTATGAAGTGCTTCTCTTAGGGGTGACGTGTGATCTTCTCAATAGCCTTTACGTAAGCAGAATTGGGACATTACACCTGAAAAATTCAAGATATGAACATAGCCTTCATCCCTGTTTCAGATAAAGAAAACTTGTGAGTTTAAAACTTGGTGGTTAGTTTGTGGCCTTGAATTTTAGGGCGATTTCTCCTTCAGTTCCCATGATAACTTTGATTTCAACTTGAAAGACCTTGCTTGTTTATTGACTAACCATTTTCTCTATCACCATTATCACAAAAAATACTTTTGATCCGTTCAAACCCAATACCCTTTATCTGTTACACTATGCTCATGAATTGACATTTACCGAATCCTTGCATTTCACATAAATTCCAAAGCATGTTGATTGTTACCAACTCAGTGCGCATACTGTTTTTTCCTGGCTTATGCCACTTTGATGTACTAGACAAACTCGCCTTTGTGCAATTGGAAAGTTGGTAGCAAATTTTGAAGTCATTTCTCACTTGTTTTGACCAAACAGACTCAAGAAGCGACTCAAACAAAACAAGAGGAACAAAATAAGTGAGAAAGGAAAGAGATGATACCTAAAAAGAAAATTACAAAGTATAAACTTATCAGATGTGGATACCAATTCTAATGACCATGACATGCACCTTTGGATTAAGTGGCCTAATCTCTCGAGCAAGTCTATTATTCAACTCTTGTTGTACCTCTGAGTCGTGAAACTAGGCTTCAATGCTCCGATTATCCTATTTGACTCTCTATCCTTATTATCAAGCCTCTCTCATTTTGCTTTTTTCTCAATTCGTTGTCGCCTTACGGTGCCAATGAGAGTTTTTACCGATAAGAATCTCTCATTTTTACCATGTTCTCACTTTGTGCTGTGAACAAAGTATTACCCGTGATGCTTGAAGATCATACTTTCACCACACACTTGATTTGACATCCTCAAAGAATGGTCAGAAGGTCTTTTTTTGGACCGTAATGTTGGCTTTTGGACAGGGTTGGAAAGAAAGGGTGGCATGAAGGTTCAAAATAATTTAAGTTGAAAAGGTTCAAAATTACAATTTTTGGAATCAGATCTTTTGGCATGATTAAAACTTCTTCCCCAGTTTCTGGAGTCTGAGGATTCTTTTATGGGATTTCTAAGAAAACTTGCCCCACTCTCGCCTTGGGGGGATTATGAAATATTTTATTTTGTGTGACCGAACCATAAAGCTGTCTACGTATCTTGTGGTGACAAGAATCAGGTCGAACGTAGTTCAAACGACAAAGTTGTTTTTTTTCTTTTCCTTTTCCTTTTCTTTTTTTTCTCTTTTTTTTCTTTTTTCTTTTTTTTTCTTCTTTTTCTCTTTTCCTTTTTTTTCTTCTTCTTTTTCTCTTTTTCTTTTCCTTTTCTAATTCCTAACTCTATTTGTGTTTCCAAAAGAGGGGTATGAAACAAAAAACTATGGCTCAAAATGGATAGCAAAGGATAAAAGTGTTTGGGTAGCAGATAAAATGCCTTCGTCATACCAAACAGTAAAAATGCCAAGTACAAACATGCAATTGAAGATAAGCAAAGAAATCATACACATTATCTATTGATGGCATCAACACAAACAAAAAGTGTCAATTGGTAATACCTTTGTCGCAATGAATGACCCTTGCCAGTTCGAAGAAGACTTGATTCAAACTTATCTTGATGTGGAAGAATGCATTTCAGCACTAACTGATCTACCTCAAACTGCTTGAGGGACATTCCCTTGTTGTATGCTCTTATCAACCTCTTGATTTCTGTTGTCCCAAGTTCAGGTGAAGTGTTGAAGAATGACAAATGAACTTAGTCATAGACCAGGTCCATCATGTGAGGCACAATGTTTATCAACTTATACATGTGAGATACACGTGAAGGAAATAAGTGACAGTGATCATGCAGTAATATCTCCTGAACCGATCTAAAAGGTTGCATATTGGATGAGGAGAGAAAGTCTTCTTATGGGAAGAGGACACAATCAGGATAAAGGATAGGGTTGAGTTTGTATTGTTCAAGGACTCAACTTCGATGGAAGATCAGCAATTGAGTCTTAATAAAACTCTAATTACAAACTCATTAAATAACAGGGATTGTTCTCTTTTACAGGTATTGCACATACGCAGAAGTTAAACTAAATTGAGAGCAAAAGAGCAAGGCAATTTTGCAAGCAATTTATGTGAGATTCGAGTGTGCACTCTTGTCACGGCCCGGATTTCCCACCATCGGGATCGTGATGGCGCCTACTCGTAGTAGCTAGGCAAGCCAACTTATTTACCTTTTCATCATTAAACAATTATCTTTACAGTCTCTAGCACTAATATAAAACATTAATTCTAATGAGAATAATAGCAGAAGTCTGTCTGATAAATAGGAATCCAAATGCGGAACAGTCATTAAAACCTCTACCCAAGATTTGGTGTCACATTACTCACGAACTACTAAAGATGTACTAAAAACAATGGTCTGAAAGAAATATATAAGTTGTCTGTCTCGAAAACAATGAGGTAACAGTCTAATAAGAAAAACATAAAGAAGAGAGGCTGGGCTTGCGGACGCCTGCAAGGCTACCTCAGTCTCATGAAAAAATGAAATCATGCTCTCGTACTAATGCTGCTGCTGCTGCTCCTCAAAGCCTGGACCGGTGCAAAAATGCACAGAAGTGTACATCAGCACAACCGACCCCATGTGCTGGTAAGTGTCTAGCCTAACCCCGGCGAAGTAGTGACGAGGTTAGACTGGACACCACATAAACATGTGCAGTTATAAATATACAACGAAACATCGAATACAAGGCAATTAACAACATGGGAGGGGAAAACATGCTATGGGGAGATACAATATCAACAGTAACCCCAAGTAACAAACTAGCACAGCTTAGACTCACAATGAACAAGGAATCAGTACTCAATACAAACACATGGCATCAATAACTGTTGTGGCGTGCAACCCGCTCCACAAATATCACTGTTGCGGCGTGCAACCCATTCCACAAATATCACTGTTGCGGCGTGCAATCCGACCCATGCCATTTATCAGGTATCACTGTTGCGGCGCGCAACCCGACCCTCATATATCATTGTTACGGCACGCAACCCGCTCCTCAATATCATTTAACAGTCTGGTTCCCCAAACAACAGTCACAATTAAGGGACATAAAAATAAGCAAATATTTGACAAAAATCCCGGCAAGGGAAAGAATCCAACAAGTTCAACCAAACGTCCCGGCAAGGGAATAATCAACAACGCTTTCTTTTTCTTACTTTTCTTATCTTATAATTCACTCTACCATTTTGAGCCAACGCTCCAAAGAATCCAGTCATTTCATATACTTTCAATATTCGTATCACAATTCGAGCCAATGCTCCCAGGAATCAAATAATTATTTTACCGTTCACATGTTATTCACAACATATAGAATTTCTCCAATAAACACGGAGTTCACAACCAAGTCATGGAAATCACATTATAAGGACTCACGGTCATGCTAGATGATGACGTCCAAATACACTGCTAAAAAGCAATAGACACGGTCGCACGCAATATAATTTACCCAACTATGAGTCGGGGTCGAATCCCACAGAGAACAATGTGTAGGCGATTGGGAATGTAAGAAAATTATCGCTAGTTGCGCAATGCCAAACACTAAGAATTTTGGTTCGAAAATGTTTTCATATCTAATTGCGGAAATGTAAACTAACCCAGAAATCAAGTAAAATGATCAATGGCTACAAGTATGAATGCATCGAGAATTACAGTCAAGTAACGATCCAATGTATTTCATAATTTTACAAATACGAGCGAGTTTATGTTAATTAGCCACGGATAATAATTCTTAATTAGCTTCTTCCGAAAACTAGACTTCCTAATTAAATTATTCCTAATCACAATTATAAGATTAAGTACACCCGGAAGGCTACAAGTAGTTCAATCCTATCTCTAGGTAGAATCTATAAAATGAGGGTTAACGCCTCAAGTTCTTGTTAATTAATCTTTCCCAACCCCAAACTATTTTTCCCAAAATCAATTCGGAGTTAATGGGAGAGTCCTAGGGTTAGCTAATCCCTTCGGAAACATTAAAGAACAAGAATAATTAAAATAACAATAACTCACTTCATAAATATATAAAAATCATTCAATACATAAGCACAACAAGGTATTTAATCCACACTCTAAATATGAATACTTCCATAAACAAGGTTCAAGTGGTGAAAATAAATACTACACACTTAAATATTCAATACAGAGCAAGGAAATGAAGAAATAAACATAAATGGGTAAGAAAATCTTAACCCCAAGATTCAATCTTCAAGACCCAAGTGTGTGTGCAAAACCCTAGCTTCCAAAAATGTTCTCTCTAGTTCTATGAACTGAAAATAAGCCAAAAGATACTCAAACGATCTGCTTGGAAGAGTATAAAAATGATTTGGGGTGACAAATTATGAAATGTCCATTTTGCCCCAGGCCTGATGCACTGCTTTCGCATCTGCGGAAAAGTAACCACAGATACGGTTCCGCAAAGGCGGAAATTTGAACACATAAGCGGAGTTCCTCATTAGTGCCAGTGACCGCAGAAGCGGAAAATTAGGCGCTTCTGCGCCTCCGCAAAAGCGGAATTTTAACCGCATAAGCGGCTTTTGCCCATTCAACTCAATCCGCAGAAGCGGTTGTTCAATCGCATAAGCGGAAGTTGCTTCTGCGGCTTTTCTTTCGCAGGAGCGGAATTCACTGGAGGGTTTTGCATGGTTTCACCTTCGTTTTGCTCAATTCCACTTCAATTCAATTCAAACCATTCGTAGCATCATTTACTTGAAAATATAACAATAACCACCATAAACAACCTCATTTTATAATTAAAATGACATAAAAGCTACGGAAAAGAGGCTAGAATGAGTGGTAAAATCACCACTCATCAACACCCCCAACTTAAAGCTTTTGCTTGTCCTCAAGCAAATCAAAACCAAAACTTCAATGAGGATTCACCATTTACAACACAAGTGGTA
Organism: Nicotiana glauca; assembly: GCA_026770625.1. Lineage (NCBI taxonomy): Eukaryota > Viridiplantae > Streptophyta > Magnoliopsida > Solanales > Solanaceae > Nicotiana > Nicotiana glauca. Next base: position 21,469 of record MU747404.1, on the reverse strand, counting down.
TTGCTATTATTTACATATCACATTCTCCAATTTAAACACCATACTAATGGATTTGGTTGGTACTAACAATTAGGCTCAAGTATGCACATCATTCCCGAATGACTCCCTCATAAAGATAAACAACTTCAAGAATGTGCAAGGGAGTTTCAAAATAATCAAGTGATAAAACTAAGCCTCAAGAAGTGACTCAAACTCACTAGTTCACTACAAATGCTCACTTTACTCAATTTCACCAATCTCTCTTAATTCATGTGCCCTCACAAGAAAGAAAGTCCCAAAATCACTATATTTACAATACAACATAAGGGACAAATTTTTCAAGAACACTCGCTCTCACAAAAGACTTCAAGTGTTACAACATTTCATACCATAAGCTTGCCCTTATTTTAATTCATCGCTTATTCAAGAATGTTCGATTGGAGATCCCATAAGGACTTTTTGAGCTTGTAATGTAGGTTTCGGGACGGGTTGGATAAACATTTGGGTACAAGTGACTTCACCCTCCTTGAACACTACTCACAAGTTTTATTCTTTTTGCACTTTGATTCTCTTCAACTCACATCGCCTCATTGGCAACTAGTTCCCAATATAGAATCACCTTACATACCTCTCCAATTTTCTTCAAGGCTCCATAATATATATATATATATATATACAAACAATTCTCTTTTTTTTTATACACATTTTCTTTTGGAGCTTGATTGAGTTAATATGAACACTTTGAGGCATATGATCCTACACTCAATGTACAACCTTACCAATTTTTACTTTAGCACCACACCCCAAACTTAGGCTTTTAGCCTTATTCTCAATGTTCAAGGAGGGACGGGTTCAAAAGAGGGAATTATTTTTCAAGAAGGTCGAAGGTTTGTAATGAGTTGGCCAAAGAAAAAGGTTTCAAGGCTCAAATAGGGTACTAGTGATATTATTTAAGCAAAGGTAGGCTTGAAAGGCTAAAGAGGTTTTCGTAAATAAAACAAAGAATGCTTAAGATCATTCCTCCAACCAAATATACTATCATTAGCATCGAAAGACCAACCGGGCAAGTTCTAGATGATAGAAGTAAACACAAGATTTATTTCAACAAACACTAACACACATGGCACATGAATTAATCAAGACAGATCAATTTTATTTTTTTAATTTTTATAATGGCATCTAGAACAATATTCACACTAGTGGGCAAAAGAGTCACTACAACAGCTAAAAATTTATCACAAGAAATATTTCGGAGGGGCATTCTTAATTTACCATTTACATACAAGAGACTAATTTTATTAGTACCAAATAATCCAAAAGTCTCATCCTAGCAAAACACGACTAATTCCCTTAAGAAAGTTGTCAATCTATCCATCATCGGGAAAAGTCATCTGGTTCACTTCAAAAGTGTTCCTTGGGAAAGAACCGTAGCATGAAGAAAACCCAAGGAATTTTTATTTTAGGAAACAAGAAGAAAAAGAAAAGAAAACTACTACAACGGATTCTAAAATAAAAGAAGCTAAACAAAAGAAACATAAAAAAAACACAAACATGACTAATCAACCCAAGCCCGTCAAGGGCACCTGCTACATATAATAGCCCGGCAAGGGCACACAATGTACAAAACGCATAATCACAAGCCCGAAAAGGGCATACAGTATCCATAACGTAAACATAAGCCGGGAAGGGCACATAATCTCAAAATATGAATACAGTACAATGCCAGCCCCAACTAAAACATTGCAGTGTCCCCACTGCACAATATCAAATATAAAGAATAACTAGTTTGAGGGTCTCCCTGAGGTCTGCATCAGACTAGCAGACTGTGGGAGGATGGCTGATCAGTGCTGAGCTATGCTCGTGGCTCCATCATCCTCGGTCTCCTCATCGTCATCATCATCATCGTCACCACCGTCACTAGACATGAATTAATACTCCTCGCTGTCATCTCGGGCCGCTACAGGTATCTTCTTTTCTGGGTTTCCCCATTTGAAGATGGCCTTGATGCCTCTCCACATTCTGATCATGAGTTTGCCCTTCTTCTTGTTCTTCTTCTTCTCCTTCTCAAAGTCTTCCTGAAGGGTGGTATGGGCCTTGTCCAAAGTGCCATAGGCTCCCTCCAATCTAGTTACGGATGCAACCATCTTCTCAATATGTTCCTTCTGACTCTTCTGTGCATCGAAGTAACTTTGCATGTCATCCCTAGAGAAGTATGAAAGCCCAGGCTGGGAGGATGAGGGCCCACTCGGAAGTTGTGGTACTAACTCCCGAATAGATGCCAGCTCGGAGTTTAGTATCCCGAATAGTCCCTGTGCAGCTGCCTGTGAAGACTCTGAAGCAGTAGTGGTGGTGGTAACTTTTCTCTTTTTGCTTTTGACCACGCTTCCCTCTCCTGTCACTCTCAAAGGATGAAAAGGTTTGTCTGCTGGTAGCCACCGATTGGTGCTACGGACGTCAACCTCTGCTCTGGTGCACAGCTCTGTGATCAGGGAGGGGAACATCATACCTGCATCCTTGTCTCTCAAGTACTCTCTCATCTCTCGCAGAATGTAGTATCCGACATTCACAGGAATGTCGTCCAATAGGCATGCAATAATCAATGCTCGAGTGTAGGAGACGTCTGTAACATTTCCGCACGGAGAGACCCTGTTGCACAGGATGTATAGCCACCTCTCTGCCTCAGCAGTGAAGTTGGTAGATTTTAGCCCTTTCCTCTTGTTTCCCCATTTTTCTCTCAAGTGCAGCGAGAAGAGTTTGGAGACAAGCCATGCTCCATTTTCACAATTATCTTTTGCTTGTACCTGCTCCACCGGAAAGTTGGGAATACCCAGAGTGTCATTGATTTACTCAATCCCAAACCTCACTGCTTTACCTCTGATGACGATTTGTGGGCTATCAAAATCTGCGTGCCTGAGGTTGGCATAAAACTCACAAACCCCCTCCTCATTGGCTTTGCAAGGAGTGGTGATGAAGCAAGACCATCCTGATGAGGTGAGCCGAGCATAGAAGTCCGGAAGATTTTCGGCCAATTTATCTTCATGTATCCACTTTTCAAGAATGACCCCCCTCCTGACGAGGTCGTCCAGATATCGATGCTCATATGCAGCAGACATGAAGCGCGAATCATCAAAGGGCTCATCAATATCTTCTTGAATTTCATGGTGTGATCCGCTTGGGTTTGGGTCCATTTTAAAATTGAAACATCTACAAAGAATCAACACCAAATTAGTCGGACAATAGAATCATGTTAAGCAATTTAAAACACTGCAATTGAGCCAAAAAATTAGGTGGAACAGGTCCGGGAAGCCCTTATTGCAAACATACTATTTTTGGAAATTCTGGACAGTTTCTGCTTTTGCGGAATCTGAGCCGCAGAAGCGGCTCCGCTTTTGCGGTTTTCAAGTCGCTTTTGCGGTTCTGGGATTTTTTTGAATTTTCATTTTTGCTTCTGCAAATTTTCTACAGCAGAAGCGGTTTCGCTTCTGCGGAGAGAAATCCGCTTCTGCGGTTCTGCGTTCTTCTTTAGTGATATTGCACTGCCCAGTTATTTTTCTTTTGCATTTTCAACCCAATTTTGGAATAAAAAGTAAAAATTAATGCACTATAATAGAATATGATTCAAATGAGACTAAATTTGTGCCGCTTCACACAAGATTTTCACTCAAGTATTGTGTCGAGCACTTTGCGAGCGAGTTAGAATGAAACCTTCTTCACAAAAATAGGGTACTCAAGACTTCCCACAATTTTTTTTTTCAATATAGTCAGCACACACATTACTACACTCAACCAATTCCTCACTTCCTAAAGCTAACAACAAGAATTCAAAACCAAACAAGAAGAAACAGAAAAGAAAACTTAAACAAGAAAAAAAAATTTTGTTGCAATTGAGCAAAATAGAGAATGTGAGGTGAGAGATGAGCAATGAAGAGATTTTAGAAGATAATACCTGAGTTTGTGCAAGAGAGAAATTAAAACCAAGCTTCTTGGATTTTTGGAGAATTTTTTGTCTTTGGGGAGTTAGGGCAGGGGGAAACAGTGAGGTTTTGTTTTTGAGCAACTGAACCGTTCAAAAAAAAATTTATCAATTAAAACTTGTTCGATTTTCGCTTTTGCGGAAGGTTACCCGCTTTAGCGGTGCTGCGTAAGCGGTGTCAAGACCGCTTCTGCGATACAAGTCGCTTTTACGTTTTGCTTTTCCGCTTCTTCGGGACCGCAAATGCGGTCTAGAAGCCGCAGAAGCGGTTTTAGCAGGGGATTGTTAGACAGTTTTCTGCAGCTACTAGTTTTGACCCTCCGGACCACTCCGACCTGTTCAAATCAACTCCAAAAAATCTAAAAATTGGCAGATTAGTCAAAAATAATATTCTAAGCTATTCTAAAAAAAAATTCAAAAATGACAAAAAATTTTGAAAAACGATGGGTTGCCTCCCACCAAGCGCTGCATTTAACGTCGTGGCACAACGCAAACAACATTACCACTTTTCTCGCCACTTGGATGATATGAATTGGGCACCTAGCTTAGGATCAATCTTGTGACCACGAGCGTTGGGGGATGGTAAGTTGATGACCGATCCAATGCTTAAATTCTTCATTTTGCACTTCTTGGCTCTCAAGTGAGGAATGTCATTTTGTTTTCTTGTTTCCTCAAA